>JBAKBP010018702.1:0-7500 GCA_037953745.1 Lithodes maja | reverse complement strand
ATATATAACAAAGGTAGCCTATATGAGCCACACACAATGAATAACTCAGTCAGTACCCATTGTTATATATGTATTAACCCTTTCAGTACCGGTGCCGTCCTATTAACTACCCCCCCCCCTCTCTCTCTCTCACTAACTCACTCTCTCTATTCTCTCTCTCTCTCTCTCTCTCTATCTATCTAGCTCTTTTTCTCTCACTCACATTCACACTTTTCACTCTCGCTACATATACAACTATTACAAGGGATTGTAAGGGAAAGCGAGCAACAACAGTCTTGTGATCCACACTAAACATGCAACAAGAACAACAATAAAAACAGGTAGCACTCGCAAATACATCTACAGAGAAGCAGCATCAACGGACAATGAAAACAACAACAACAACAACAGCAAACAACCACAGCCCGACCGCGAGTATCCCCTACTCTCTCCCGCACAAACAGCTGATCGACGCGGACCAAACCACACCTCCAGTCGTATGATAAACAGTAAGAAAAAACTATGTATAGTCTGTAATATTGGTTTCAACAATAGGAGTTCACTTTTACAATGCAACAGTTGTAATGAAATTGTTCATAACCGATGTACTTACGTTAACAGTAGAAACAAAGTTGAATGTGTTAAATGTAGGAACTCAGCTGTACAACATCGCGAAACCATTTGTTTTATTTGTGAATCACTCATAACACGACGTCAGAAGATCCAAAACTGTGTAAAGTGTAAACAGGTAGCTCACATGAAGTGCATCTCTAAGAAGACCAACAGTGAAGAACGGGAATTCCTTTGCAATAAGTGTGCCTTGCATTCATTACCGAATATTAATGTAAATGATCCAAGTATTAACAACTCAGAATCCAGCCAGGACACATTCAAAATCAAAGATGAATACAGAGTGTTCACCAACAAAGGGCTCCATCTTATCCACATTAACGCCAGATCAATGTACCATAAATTGTCAGAAATAATCTTGTTAGCTAATAAGGCCAAAGCTTCAATAATTGCAATCACAGAAACCTGGCTGGATTCAAGTATAAACGATGGTGAAATAAACATTCAAGGTTTCAACATGGTTAGGAATGATCGCAATAGGCATGGGGGAGGAGTATGTCTGTATGTAAAAAACAACCTCACACACACAACTAGGACCGACCTCCATGTAGAAAATCACGAAGCCCTGTGGATCGACCTACACCTGCCGAGGACAAGACCCATCACAATTGGGGTATGCTATAGGCCACCAGCCGACACACAATTCTTGACCAAATTTGAACGAACTTTGTCATCGCTAGACCCTCGGAATGAATCCATCATACTAGGGGATTTTAACCTGTGTTACAAACAACGAAATGATAGGCTTGTACGAGAATATAGGCATATACTGACAATGCACAATCACAAACAACTCATCACAACCCCCACACGTATCTCTGAGAACACTGCCACAATATTAGACCACATAAACTGTAACAGAGAGGACAAAATATCCCAATCAGGGGTTATACAGACTGGGATAAGTGATCACTTCGTCACATATTGCACACGGAAAACCACAAAAATTACCCTAGAGAATCACAAGATTATCAAAACAAGGTCACTCAGAAACTACAATAAGGAAACATTTCTGGACATTTTATGGAATACAGACTGGTCTCCAGTGTTTGGAAGTACAAACGTTAATGACGCATGGGTTGGCTTCAGAACCATCATCACAAACATCCTAGACAAAATAGCTCCTCTGAAAGACATACGAATTAAAGCAAGGTCAGACCCATGGATCAACAATGACATACTACACCATCTGGACACAGAGACAATCTGTTAAAAAGGCTAGCGAAACATAGACAGGATCAAGGTCTGAAACATGAGTTCAACAGGGCCAGGAATAAACTAAGTAGGAAAATGAAATCAGCGAAAAATAATTATTTTCACAATAAGGCAGAGGAATATCAGAATAACCCAAAGAAACTATGGAGGCACCTAAAAACAACAGGCTACAGCAACAAGACAAGGGATTCGTCTAACACTAATATTGCTCTCACCATTAATGATCAGGTTTGCAACGATAAACGACAAATTTCAACCTACTTCAACTCCTTCTTCACTTCCATAGCAAACACACTTGCACAGAACCTACCTCAACCTCTCAATAAATACACGACAACAACGGCCATCTTTCGTAATTTCTACAGAGATAAAGACATACACCCGAACACATTTAGATTGCAAAATGTTACACCAAAATACACTTTTGACGAGCTGTCTAACCTAAATGTACATAAGAGCACAGGACCAGACAAAATTCCTGCCAAATTTCTACGAGATGGAGCCATTGGTATAGCAGGCCCCCTAACCCACATCATCAACTTGTCAATTAACACCAACACTGTACCTGCTGAACTGAAGGAAGCTATTGTAACCCCTCTATTCAAGAAAGGAAATAAACTAGAAGTTGGCAACTACAGACCAGTTAGCATAAGTTGGCAACTACAGACCAGTTAGCATATTATGTATTGTATCTAAAATCCTTGAAAGAGCGGTATACACCCAAATTGAACACTACCTCAAACAAAATGATCTATTCTATAAGTTTCAATCAGGTTTCAGATGCATGTACTCGACAGACTCCTGTCTCATCCACTTAACGGATCACATTCGTAAAGAAATGTCTAAAGGTAACTACACCGGTATGGTTCTTCTTGATCTACAAAAAGCGTTTGACACAGTAGACCATGATATCCTATGTAATAAACTACAAGCAATGGGCATAGGGTCTGTGAACTGGTTTAAATCTTATCTTAGTGGTAGAACCCAAAGAGTCAAAATTGATGATAATATATCTGATCCTATGCCAATTAACTGTGGGGTCCCGCAGGGAAGCATCCTTGGTCCCTTACTCTTTCTCTGTTATGTGAACGACATGGAACTGAGCGTCTCATGTAAATTATTACTGTATGCAGACGACAGCGTGCTTCTGGTTTCAGGAAAAGACCCAATAAGTATTGCCGCTTCACTTTTCAAAGAACTAGCATCATGTAGTGAATGGCTAGTGGACAATAGACTATCTCTTCACCTGGGCAAGACGGAAGCCATCTTATGTGGAACAAAACGCAAACTGAAAGACATTGTGGGCTTCTCGGTCAACTGTAATGATATTCCTATAACAACAGTGTCACAAGTTAAATATCTCGGACTGAAACTGGACGCGAGTTTGTCAGGTGAAACAATTTTGGAATCTATCCTGAGTAAGTGTAGAGCACGTATAAAATACCTGTATAGACAGGTGGGATGCTTGCCCGCGGCGACCAAAAAGACCCTCTGCCAAGCGCTTGTTCAATGTCATTTTGACTATTCTGTGTCATCCTGGTACTCTGCATCATCTAAATCAGCACAGCACAAACTTCAGGTCACTCAAAATAAAATGGTTAGGTTCATGCTGAACCTAGGACCCAGATCACATGTTGGCCAGGAACAACTTCAGTCACTAGGTATGCTCAATGTCTCTGACAGGGCCAAACAAATCAGGCTAACTAATGCCTTCAAAATTTTCTATGACAGAGCTCCAGAGTATCTAAAGAATGATTTTGTTAAAGCAAATGAGAGGAGTGGACATAATACAAGAAACATGATGTTTAATTTTAAGGTCCCGAGAATCCAAGGACAGGGTAAGCAAACATTCTTCTTCACTGCCATCAAAGACTGGAACGACCTACCCCAGTCAGTCCGTGAAAAGAGAACACTGTATTCCTTCAGACGTAGCCTGAAGGAACACCTGAACTGGACAGCTGCGAGAAGGGAGCACCAAGCTTATGTCTACTACTAAATACGACATAAGAGATAGACAAACCAAACTGAAATGATTACTGATTACGGATTACTGATATTTACTATAGGATGTAAGGTATCTTAAAATAACCCCCTAGAAATACTTTCTCTAAAGTATCTATTTCTTTATCCTCCCCTTTTCCCCAGCTAACCTAATCCCACAAGGACCCCAATGGAAATACGCCTAACGGCCTTATTGGGCTATCCTTAGTTGGAATTATGCAAGGCTGGTACATGTCATATTTGTAACAAACTATGTGGTACCAACTCTGTAAATTGCTGACTGAATAAATATTATTATTATTATTATTATTTATTATTAAGCTGTTTGTTGAAGGGCAGGGACGGGGTGAGGATTGGCTGCAGCGGCAAGTAAGGGGCAGGTTGGAATATATACAGTATACACACACACACACACACACACATACACCCACACCCACATACACACCCACACCCACCCACACACACATACATACACACACACACATACACCCACACACACCCACACCCACACCCACCCACACACAGACACACCACCCACCCACACACACACATACACACCCACACACACACACACCCACCCACACACAGCCCGTAGCCTAGTAGGTAGAGCTCTCATCTCACACACGAGGGGTCGGGGGTTCAATCCCCGGCCGGGCGGAGACAAATTGGGCTTGTCTCCTTTCATGTGTTAGCCTCAGTTCACCTAGCTGTAAATAGGTACCTGGAATAAGTGGACGACGTTGTGACGTCCCATCTGGGGTTGGCAAAAATGGTACAAGGCGAGATGGGCATCATATGGTTCACCTAAGCTGATGGCTACCTAAGCCTTCGGGCGAGACGGTACCGTCTATAGTGAGAATGGTACCATACAGATCCACCCTAAGCCTTCGTTTCCGATGTCGCCAATTGGCTAAATACAGACTACACACACATCCACAGCCATTCCAACAGTATATAAAACACTTAACATGCATTTCACGCAATACATTCCCAGTTAAGGAGGCGCGATAATAATGAGCTTAGCTCGCATTGCGGGGATTCCCCTTGACGAACAAGTAACTGAGTAACACACACCCAGACACACACACACACATACACACACACACACACACACACACACACACACACACACACACACCCATATATATATATATATATATATATATATATAAATAGAGAGAGAGAGAGAGAGAGAGAGAGAGAGAGAGAGAGCTACAGTTATATAGTTACATAGATACACAGACTACAAAAACCTTGCGGTCCCTACTAGAGAGAGAGAAGAGAGAGAGAGAGAGAGAGTACAAAGGAAATCAAGCAACAACAGATCTAGTGACCCTTCTAGGCTGCTTGTCCTCCAAAACACTGAGGATCAAGTGTCCAAACAGTGGTTTAGAGTGGGTAAGGGAACATTGGAAAGGGAACTACTGCCCTAGTGGCAGGACTAGGAAGTTAGTAGGGGACATATGGGTTAGTAACTGAGGGGAGGATAAAATAAAGTTATTCATTTACAAACGCAGTCAGTCGCGGGTTTGATGCGAGATATTTGTCTAGGCGGAATTTAAATTAATCAACGGTGCCTGCAGTCTATAACGTCTCGGGGAAGCCCATTCCACAAGTTAACAACTCGATTGAAGAAGAAATTCTTAGATTCGTGTGAGTTAAAAGATTTACCAATAATTTTGCAACCGTTTCCCCGCGTGTAATTAGATTGGTCGATAGTGAAGTACTTACTACAGTTCATATTGTCGATGCCTTTGATGATTTTGAACACTTGAATTAAGAGAGAGAGAGAGAGAGAGAGAGAGAGAGAGAGAGAGAGAGAGAGAGAGAGAGAGAGAGAGAGAGAGAGAGAGAGAGAGAGAGAAGGCAGAGGTAGAAAGCAGCAATATCAGTTTCTTGGTCACTTCCGTATATCAATGTTATGAAGCCTGCTACATGGGATAGTCACTCATGTTTAACTTTCCTAGCATATTTTCACCGTTAACCCTTCCTGTACCGGCGGATGTTCTTTCACATTTTATCTAGCTATATTTAGATGAATGTGTACAGTTTAAGAAGGACCTGTGGTAGTAGAGAGGGTTAAGTGAGATAGTTCGAAGCCTGTTATCTGTTGAGACCCTTTTTTAAACTGAATAAAATCACCTTACAGTAGCCAGAAACGAAGCTAAAAGGACGTCACCGGTACTGAACGGGTTAAGGTGGTGTTTCTTATGGTCCACCCTTCTCCCTCATGTTTAGCCCCATCATGAATTTTGAGATTTTAAGACGTTCACTCCCATTTCTTTGGTTATTTTAAGAACCTTCTCTTCATTTTGTCAGTTTTAAGACCTTTCGTACCATTTAGGTATCGATTATTTCCTGGCGAGCAATAGCGAGCCTGTAATTTTCCTGCAAAATAATACACACAATTATTTCAAAGGGGGTCTTGTGTGTGTGTGTGTGTGTGTCTGTGTGTGTGTGTGTGTGTGTGTCTGTGTGTGTGTGTGTGAGTGTGTGTGTGTGTGTGTGTGTGTGTGTGTGTGTGTGTGTGAGTGTCTGTGTGTGTGTGTGAGTGTGTGTGTGTGTCTGTGTGTGTGTGTGTGAGTGTGTGTGTGTGTGTGTGTGTGTGTGTGTGTGTGTGTACTTACTCTAGTTGTACTTACTCTAGTTGTATTGCGGGAGTGAGCATGCTCGTTATTTCCCGCCTCCTATATGTGTAGGTGTTATATGTATCGTTGGAATGGCTGTGGATGTGTGTGTAGTCTGTATTTTTAGCCAATTGGCGACATCGGAAACGAAGGCTTAGGGTGATCTGTATGGTACCATTCTCACTACGGTACCAGTCTCACCCGAAGGCTTAGGTTGACCAGTAGCTTAGGTGAACCATATGATACCCATCTCGCCTTGTACCATTTTTGCCAACCCCAGATGGGACGTCACAACGTCGTCCACTTATTCCAGGTACCTATTTACAGCTAGGTGAACTGAGGCTAACACATGAAAGGAGACAAGCCCAATTTGTCTCCGCCCGGCCGGGGGATTGAACCCCCGATCCCTCGTGTGTGAGATGAGAGCGCTACCTACTAGGCTACGGGCTGTGTGTATGTGTATGTGTGTGTGTGTGTGTGTGTGTGTGTGAAGATAAGCATGGACGGGAAGAGCTTTGGAAAGATAATTGTAATCCATATTTTGATTAAACCATTCCAATCCATAAAAGTACATACATATATTATATAGGCCTACTGTAAGTTCATATAGCTATAAGAAATACTCCACTTAACACTTAGGTAGCCTTTACAGATTTATTAATGGGGTGTTTTTTCTGGACCCCCTTCTCCCTTATGTTTAGCTCCATTTGTTTTGATATCTTAAGACGTTTGCCCCATTAGTTTGGCGATTTTATGACCTTTCGCCCCATTTCTGTGTTAATATTTAGACCTTTCGTGCCAATTATCTGTCTATTTTTTCATGGCGAACCTGCAATTTAGGAAGAATCGGCTTTCGGCCGGGACAATTTTCTACCGAAAAATACTCGAATTAATCTCGAAAGGTGGTGTTGGAGGTATTATATAAAGCCTGATGGAGGTCTAGGAAGAACACATGCACAACATTCAGGCATTGTAAACATTCCATAATAACCACTATATTATTAGCGAAAGAGGATCAAAAGTGAAACAAGGAGAGTGAGACAGTGAG
>JBAKBP010018701.1:0-46164 GCA_037953745.1 Lithodes maja | reverse complement strand
GTTAGACTCCCAGTGACTCCCGACCAGTTGCGGGCGCTTGACTCTGTCCGACAAAATGTTCACCGTGTTTAAAGTTCTCGCTGCGAGTCGGAACACTCCCTGTGATTCCCATTGAGTCCTGGTGACTCCCAGTGACACTCCAGTGAGTCCTGGTGACTCCTATCTAAATCGCGGACAGTGTTTTGTTTCAGTTTCAGTTCTCAGTTTCACCGACTCACTGGGATATAGATAGGTAAAACATGCGAGTCACTGAGGGTCACTGGGAACTGACGGGAGTCACCAGGAACCACCAGGAGCCACTGGGAGTCACCGAACATACTCTCCAAGGGCAGGGGCGCCCACAGAGATACTTGTAGTGGGCGCACATGTAATAAAGGGCCCACTATTCATGGGTGTGGTTGGTAAGCAAAGGGAGTCTATCTAGCTGGGGATTTCCCCCCCCCCCCTCCCCAGACAATTTCGCAGTATTTATTAATTGTAGGTGCATTCTCAAGCTATCTCAAAGTGAAATAAAAGTGGATTAAAATAATATTATTCATATAAAACTGTAATACGTCTCCTCACCTGAAAGTATAATATATACGGATACTTTAGTTTTCTTGGTCAAACATTATAAATAGGCCTAGTATGAACCTGTGTAAGTACAATTGCCCACAAGACGTTGTATTTAACACAGTGATTGTGTGTAGAGAAGGACATTACTGTAGGTGAAGTATTTAATAAAGTGAACAATGTATTGTCAATGTTACACTAGCCTACTTTTAGTTTACAAGTTTTCCGATTCCCCTGACCTAACCTAACCAAGCTAACATAACCTATAATTATTGTTACCCATTTTAGGTAATATTAGGAAATATTACAGAACTCGCTAACGAAGGAAAACGAAAATGTGTGAAGGATTAACTAGGCACTCTTTAGACAATACTTTACATATATTTATTTCTTAAATTATAGTAAGCATTGATATAATGACTGTACGGTACATAATATTACAGACTTATCGTATTCTATTATTGTCTTAAATGATGTATGAATACAGTCATAATACCTGATGATGATATTAGAGGACTGTAGTTATAGCCTACAAGAGACATACTTGAGGGATGGCAACTTTAAATTATAGGGTCACACACATGCCTGGAGGCTCACAGTGGATGCACGTGTGTCCAGTGCTTCCGTCTGTGGGAGCCCCTGCACAAGTGGCAAGTCTACTGTGAGTTGGTGGCAACACCGCACCATGAGTTGGCAGCCGCGCGACACAGGTCATTCCTAACAACTCCCAGTGATGCTCGGTGACTCCCAGTGACTTCTGTCTAACTCCCAATGACTCCTGTATTACTCGTATCGACTCCCAGTGACTCCTTGTGACTCGCAGGGACACTCCCGCTGACTCCTACTCTGTCGTGAGGGCACGTGGAATTTCGGACACTCGCGGTCATATTCCCAGGCATCAACAGGAGTCATTACTCCTAGCAATTCTAGCTCGCACTCTTGACTGTGTGAAGGGCCCTTAAGAAAGGGTACATCACACAGTCAGGAGTGCGAGCTAGTGGGAGTCTAACAGGAGTCACTAGGAGTCGCTAGAATCACTAGGAGTCATCGATTTTCACCGCGAGCGAGTGGGAGTCTAACAGAAGTCGCTAGGAGTGCTAGAGTCACTAGGAGTCATAAATTTTCACCGTGAATAGGCCCGCGAGACCGAATTGTCCCCTACTCCTAGTGACTCTAGCTCCCACTCCTGACTGTGATGTACCCTTTAATAAATTAGAGGTGGAGTTATGAAGCGTCTGTCTGTGTCGACATTAATGGTAAACTTTATGAAATGAAGTTTGTGTGTTGTGTCCTCTGCCCACACAGTTTTAAAGGAGTGTGGGTGTGTGTGTGTGTGTATGTATGTATGTATGTATGTATGTATGTGTGTGTGTGTGTGTGTGTGTGTGTGTGTGTGTGTGTGTGTGTGTGTGAGAGAGAGGGGGGGGGGAATGCAGTTGTGTGTGATGCGTCTGGAGTCGACAATGGTACAATTTATTATCTGCAGTCCGTCTTATACCTTCTGCCAGAAAAAGAGAGAGAGAGAGAGAGAGAGAGAGAGAGAGAGAGAGAGAGAGAGAGAGAGATCTAACGGGCAAGCAGAGAGACAGACAATACAAACCTAAATAAATATAAACAGACTAGTTAATTGATGAACAACATGCTATTGGCAAAACAACTGACAGACAGAGAGAGAGCTACATAGAGCTACATAGATACACAGACCACACAGACCTCAAGGTCCTTACTAGGCAGTCTGGCCTTACAAACTATATATGCATATGTGCATATATACACATACACACATACATACATATATATATAGTATATATATACATACTGTACAGTGCACACACATACATATACATACATTTTTTTTTTTTTTTTTTTTTTTTTTTTTTTTTTTTTTTTTTCATATCACCCCAGCCCTCTGCAGATAGAGGTCAAGCCTTCCCTTGAAAGCGTTTATTGTGTCGCTCTCCACCACTCTCGCTGGTAGTTTATTCCACTCTGTCGCCACACTGTAGGTGAAGAAACTCTTTGTGACATCTAGGTTTGCCTTTTTGGTTTTTAATTTCATTCCATTTCCGCGAGTTTGATTAGTATTGTTTAATGTGAATAGTGCATTTACATCGACTTTGTCGAAACCTTTTAGTATCTTAAAGCACTCAATAAGCTGACCCCTCAACCTCCTCTTTTTTAATGAGAACAGGTTCAATCGTTTAAGTCTTTCTTCATATGGTTTATTTCTTAATGAGGGTATCATCTTCGTCGCTCTACGCTGTACTGACTCGAGTCTTACAATGTCCTTGATCAGATAAGGTGACCAGAACTGCACACCATATTCAAGGTGGGGCCTCACCATACTTTTGAACAGTGGCACTATTACGTTTTCATGTTTATATGTAAATTTTCGTTTAATAAAGCCCAATGCTATGTTTGCCTTATTTGCAGCTGCTATACATTGGTCGGAAGTTTTTAGGTTTTCAGATATTAGTACCCCTAGGTCTTTTACTACCGTTGCGGTTTTTATTTGTTTGCCATTCATTTCGTATTTGTATTTCATATTTCTGCTACCAACCTGCAGCACCTGACATTTATCGACATTGAAGGGCATCTGCCATTTTTTCGACCACTCTGATATCTTGTTTAAATCAGATTGCAACGCATTTCTATCATCTTCGTTCAGGACTGTATTTCCTATTTTTGTATCGTCGGCGAATTTGGAAATGGTGTTGTTTACCCCTACATCGATATCGTTAATGTAAATGAGAAACAGGACCGGTCCAAGGACTGAACCCTGTGGAACTCCACTAGTGACAGGCTCCCACTCCGATTCCACTCCATTTATCACCACTCTCTGTCTTCTGTCTGTAAGCCAATTTTTTATCCAAGAATGAATTTCACCTTTGATACCTATCCTCTCCAGTTTAGCCAATAGTTTTCGGTGAGGCACCTTGTCGAAAGCTTTTTGAAAGTCCAAGAAGATTATATCTAGTGATTTCGTCATGTCGTTATATGTGAATAGTTTGTTATAAAATTCAATCAAATTTGTTAGGCATGACTTATTTGATCTAAAGCCGTGTTGACTATTTTTGATTAGGTTGTTTGATTCGAGGTAATCTACTATCTTATCTCTAATGATTTTTTCCATGATTTTTCCTACAATTGAAGTTAGGCTAATTGGTCTGTAATTACTCGCTTTGGCCTTGCTACCCTTCTTGTATATCGGCGTAATGTTCGCATCTTTCCAATCACTCGGTACAATCCCCTGTAGTAGTGATAAGTTAAATAGTTGTGTCAGGGGTTTTGCTATTTCGTCCTTGACATTCTTAATTATTTTCGGGTGGAGCATGTCGGGTCCCGGGGTCTTATTTACATTTAAATTACTCAATTTGCTTTGTACTTCGGTAACACTGATGGTGAAATCTCCTATCACATGAGTTGAGGTGTTATTTTCAGGGGTATGATCGATAATTTCTTCTGTGAAAACTGAGCCAAAATATTTGTTGAGCAGATTTGCCGTGTTTGTGTCACCTGTTATTGTCTGGCCATCTTCTATTAGCGGTCCGATTCCGCTTTTGATCTGTTTATTTTTGTTTACGTAACTGTAGAATTTTTTGGGGTTTGTGGCACTTTCTCTGGCAATAGTCATTTCGTAATTTTGTTTGTTCGCCCTAATTATTTTTTTCACTTCCCTTCTACTATTTTTGTACAAGTTTTTAATTACTTCAGTGTTTGTGTTATTTTTTACAAGTTTGTGGAGTTGATTCCTTTTCCTTATTGCCTTGCCAATGTCTCTACTGTACCAAGGGGGCATACTTGATTTCGTATTACGTTTTGGTTTCATGGGTACAAATTGTTTATGCGCTTCTGTAATTGTAGACTTAAAATGTCCCCATAGTTCATTTACTTCGTTTATATTTATGAGGTTTGAGTGTATGTTTGATAGCGATTTCTTAAGTCCGTCATAATTTGCGTTTTTGAAGTCCGAAACCATTCCTGTTGTTTTTACTGAGGAATATTTGCTTATAACGTTTATTCTTAAGATTTTATGATCGGACGTTGCCAGATGTTCACCTACATCCAGGTTTGATAATAAATTTTCTTGGGTAGTGATTACGAGGTCTAATATATTCCTGTCTCGCGTCGGCTGTCTTACGTGTTGAGTCAAAAAATTGTCCTGGATGAAGCTTGTCATTAGGCGTGACTCAGCATTTTTTCCGGTCAGGGTATTCCAGTCAATTAGGGGGAGGTTATAGTCGCCTAGTAAAACGGTTTCGTCGGAATTAAGGGTTTTCTCTAGTATTTCATAAAAAATTGTATCATCGGCAACAGTTAGTCTCGGTGGTCGGTACGCTGTAGTGATATTTAACTTCATGTTTTTTGTATTTATTTTGACGCACACTATTTCTGCATTACTTTCGGGGAGAGTCACCTCGACTGGGTTTAAGTAGGTTGCAACGTACATTGCAACCCCCCCTCTTTGTTTTCCATTGTTACGGTCTTTATGAAAAAATTTATATGGCTCTATGTGATATTCATGAAGTAGATCTTTATTTTTAAGGTTCAGATGTGTTTCCGTTATACAAATAACGTCAACTTTCTCATTTAATAACAGACATTTGAGTTCGTCTATTTTGTTTCTTATTGAGCATGCATTTATGGATATTATTTTTATATCATTTCTCTCAGCATGCGCTGGATTTGTTTTTCTTATTGGTGGGGATGAGTTTGGGGTTGTGACTTGAAGCCGCGGCGGGTTGTCAAATTCATTCAGTTGGCTTGGATGGGGTTGGGTGGAGTTGTTTAGTTTGTTTTGTGGTTCAGGTAGGTAAGTTTTCGCAACTTGTGAGCCATTGGGGTTGACGGTTTCGTTTAAATGGTTGTGATGGACTTGGAAGGGTTGGGCGGGGTTATTTATTTCTCTTAACTGTGCGGGTGGAGTTTGATTGGGTGGGGTTGTGGGAGGGCTTTTCCGGGGGTAGCGATATCAATACTCAGAGGAGTCTATTAGCATAGATATTTCTCGGTCCTGACTGGCGTTGTTTTCGTGGGCAATGTAGGTTGCTTGATTCAGGGTGTCACTCATGTGCTGAACGCCTTTTTCTGATAAATGAATGCCATCTCCGCTGTACAGGGACGAGTTCCCTACAAAGGTGGTCCAATTGTCCACATACAGTACCTTCTCTTGTTCGCACATGACCTTGACTGCGTTGTTAATTTCTATGGCTCTATTTTGTCCGTATGAGCTTGTTTTAATCCGGGGTATGACGCCACTTACCACACATTTCGTGGTCTTCCTTTTCATGACTTTAATTAGGTTCTCAAAATCTTTTTCTATGGTCTTAATTGGGGCCTTACCTCCGTCAAAGCAGTCATTTGAGCCAACATTGACGACTACACAGGTGCCCTCTGGTATGGCGGAGTTAGTTATGTCTTTCAAGATATGTTCGACTTTACCGCCTGGAATGACCTTTACTGACCTTTTTCCTCTGTTCTTGGTGGCAAAGGCAGCTCCTTGACCTCGCATGAGACTGTCACCATATACTAGGGTGAGTTTCTCCTTCCCGCTGACTCCGTGATTTGATGGTTTCGTTGTTTTCTTGTCAGGAGTTTTCTTGCCTTTCGAGCTTGCTTTCACGTGGTCAGTTACCTCGTGTGCAAATCTGTTTTTGATGGGGTTACCTGGTGTCGCTTTTCCATTCCCATTCCCATTCACGTGGTCAGTTACCTCGTGTTCATTGTTTTCGGCGAGAACAGCAAATCTGTTTTTGATAGGGATACCTGGTGTCGCTTTCCCATTCCCTTGGGATTTGTTCTTGTTACGCCTGTTGACTACTGTCTGATATAGATCATTGGATGGGTTTTCTTTTTGAAGATTTTTAACAACGTCGACTTGCTTACTCTCTATGTCCTTAACTCGATCTTTTAGTAAGAAATTTTGATGCGCAAGTACACCTACAGTCTCCTTTAGTGTGAGATTATCTCGCTTCAGTTCGTCAACCTGTGCCTTGTGTGCTTCTAATGTGTACTCCAAGAGCAAAAAGTTTTCACCAGTTAAACACATAAAACACTTGGCATTTGGATACCCATGACGCGGATACCATTCCTTGTAGTAGTTCTTGCTACAGGAGGGGCATTTAATTCTGATCGGTGCCATGATTTGGGGTTAGTGAGGGAGAATTTGCAGAAACGAAAGGTACAAAATGTTGGAGTGGTCACTTCCCTTAAAAGTTGTTCCGATGTTGATGATGCAGGTTGCAAGGTGTTGGTGGGGGTTGAGGATAGTGTCTGTTACGTCGGCACTTTAAAAAGAAGTTTGGGACGGGTTTTGGGGGTGGGGGGGGATGGTCCTATGGCCCTTATTTTATACCCCTATTTCCCCTCATAAACCGGGGTTTGAAGGGGGGGGGGGCCCCCCGGTGGTACTTGTTGACACTTGGCGGTAGCTCCGGAGCGGTGCAGCCCGGGGGGGGGGACGAACTAGGGATGAGAGGAAAAGAAAGAAAGAAAGAGTGGGGGGGGGGGGAAATTAATTGGGATGAGAGGAAAAGAGAAAGAGAGAGAGAGAGAGAGGGGGGGGGTGAGAATGAGAGAGAACGAAAGGGAGAGAGATGGAGGGAGAGAGAGAGATATATATATATTAGCGAGAGAGAGAGAGAGATATGAGCGAGAGAGAGAGAGAGATATGAGCGAGAGAGAGAGAGAGAGAGGGAACGAAGGGGAGAGAGAGATGGGGGGATATGAACGAGAAACGGAAGTCGTTGGAGGGGAGAGAGGCGGGGAGGGGGGGGGGAGGGAATTAGTTTATTGGGGGCTGTATTCACCCGGGTGGGGCACTCCTCGTAAAGCGAGTGTTGTTGTGGAGACGGCGGTACCTTTTGTTGGGGGGGGAGTTGGGAGGAGAGGGAGAGAGAGAGAGTGTAAGAGTGAGAGGGAGTTATTGAAAACTAGGAATTACACTGGATAGGCAGCTGGGAGATGGTGTGGGACAAAACAAAGGAGGGATTTAGACAAGGAGGAGATATTTAAGCTTATAGAGGGATTTTTCTATAGCTTGAGTGTGGCAGACCAAGATTTTTGCAAGCAGGATTTAGATAATGGGATGTGGGGATTGTAATTCGGGATGTTCTATATAGTGAGAGTTAGTGAGAAATATAGTGAGAGTTAGTGAGAGAGACAAATTTGTGTATAAGAGAGATTTATATGTAAAAATAGGTTAGGTAGTTTATAGTAAGAGAGTTATTTAGATTTTAGATGATTTGAAAGAGACCGAAGGGTGTGAGTAGAGAGAGAGGATGGAGGAATGGGGATAATGAGAATTTATAAGGGATATTGGTAATACTAAGTTACAAGATACTGGTGAGGGCAGAGGGGAAAGGCAGCAGGCAGCATGCGGTGGGGCAGGGGGGCGGCGCTCGGAGCTCGGAAAGACACTTCCTTCTTGTTCGACCACTACTGACAGACTGGACAGAGAGAGAGAGAGAGAGAGAGAGAGAGAGAGAGAGAGAGAGAGAGAGAAAGAGAGAGAGAGATAGATAGATAGAGAGAAAGAGAGAGAGATGATTCAGGCCATTCACTCAGTTTGCGCAACACAATGGATAATCTTTCAATCTCTTTAATCTGAGGCCTCTTATTTATACATTGGTAAATTATGTACAGTCGCGATCATTAAGGAGGTGTTTTTGTTGGACCCCTTCTCCCTCATGTTTAGCCCTTTTAGTTTTGACATTTTAAGAGGTTCGTCCCATTAGTTTGGCGATTTTAAAACCTTTCGCTCCATTTTTTGGTCAATTTTTAGACCTTTCCTGCCATTTAGGTGTCAACATTTTCCTGGCGAGCGATTGAGAGCCTGTAATTTAAGAGGAACCGTGGTATTATTATTAATATCGAAGGGGAGTCTTGGGGGGGGATTACTGTACTGTATATATATATATATATATATATATATATATATATATATATATATATACAGTATATATTATATAATATGGATTTTTTCAGGGAAATATAGAGATAAATAGATAGACAGACAGACAGACAGACAAAGTTAGCGAGTGAGACCAAGAACTATACAAACAATATGTAAAACTTGGTGACAAAGTAACTGTTTAATGTAATGACAGGGTTTGAGAGGAGGCTGCGGGCAAGAGATATAATGGAATAATAGGGATATTTGTGAGAGAGAGAGAGAGAGAGACAGAGAGAGAGAGAGAGAGAGAGAGAGAGAGAGAGAGAGAGTACAAAGGAGTACAAAGGAGTACAAAGGAAATCAAGCAACAACAGATCCAGTGACCCTTCTAGGTTGCTTGTCCTCCAAAACACTGAGGATCAAGGGTCCAAACAGTGGTTTAGAGTGGGTAAGGGAACATTGGAAAGGGAATTACTGCCCTGGAACTAATGTCCGTGGCAGGATTAGGAAGTTAGTAGGGGACAGAAGGGTTAGTAACTGAGGGGGGGATAAAATAAAGTTATTCATTTACAAACGCAGTCAGTCGCGGGTTTGATGCGAGATATTTGTCTAGGCGGAGTTTAAATGAATCAACGGTGATGCAGTCTATAACATTTCGGGGAAGCCCATTCCACAAGTTGACAACTCGATTGAAGAAGAAATTCTTAGATTCGTGCGAGTTAAAAGATTTACCAATAATTTTGCAACCGTTTCCCCGCGTGTAATTAGATTGGTCGATAGTGAAGTACTTACTACAGTTCATATTGTCGATGCCTTTGATGATTTTGAACACTTGAATTAAGTCGCCTCTTAATCTGCGCTGGGTTAAAGGAAATAGATTTAATTCTCTAAGACGCTCTTCGTATGGTTTGTTCTTTAGGCTAGGTATCATTTTGGTAACTCTACGTTGAACTCGTTCTAGCTTGTTTATATCTTTTTGGTAATAAGGGCACCAGGATTGAACGCAGTATTCCAGAAGAGGGCGGACTAAGGAATTGTAAAGGGTTAGGATAACTTCTTTGGATTTATGCTCAAATGACCTGCCTATAAAGCCAATTATTTTGTTTGCCTTCTTAACAACTTCTGAACATTGTTGACTCGGTTTTAGGTTACTCGATATTGTTACTCCCAGATCGGTTTCTCTGTTTACATTCTTAAGCTGAGTGCCATTCATCGAATAGTTTGCTTTCTCATTTAGGTATCCGATATGTAGTACTTTACATTTATCCGCATTGAAACTCATTTGCCAAATTTGGGCCCAACATGACAATTTATCTAGATTGTGTTGCATATCGTCAACTTGTTCTTTTGAGAGTACGCTATTTGCAATTTTTGTATCGTCAGCAAATTTTGAGATTGTACAGGTGAGACCCTCATCTATGTCGTTGATGTAAATTAGAAAGAGAATTGGTCCTAGTACCGATCCCTGGGGTACCCCGCTACTTACATTGGTCCATTTTGATGCCTTACCGTTTATGACTACTCTTTGCTTTCTGTCGCTGAGCCAATTTTCTATCCATTTCAACACACCGTCTTGTATTCCATGCGCTTTTAGTTTTAGCAGTAAACGTTTGTGGGGAACTTTGTCAAAGGCCTTTTGAAAATCAAGGTATATAATATCTACAGCTTTACTCTCATCGTAGAGGTTGAGGATATCGTGGAAGAAGTCTAAGAGGTTTGTTAAACAGGAACGTTTTTTACGAAAGCCGTGTTGAGTATCTTTAAGTATGTTATTTTCCTCTAAGTGATTTACGAGTCTGTCTCTTATGACCGTTTCTAGCATTTTACATACAACTGAGGTTAAGCTAATTGGACGATAGTTACTGGATAGGGATTTGCTGCCTTTTTTGAATATCGGTGTTACGTTGGCTAGCTTCCACTGATCGGGCATAGTTCCAGACTGCAAGGATTTATTGAATAGTAATGTCAGTGGTTTAGAGAGTTCATCCTTAGCTTCCTTTAGAACTCTAGGCGAGATTGTATCAGGTCCAGGCGTTTTATTTACCTTGAGTTTATCTAAACAATTCAATACTTCTCTCTCTGTAACGGTGATATTGCTTAAAACATCTGAATTATCAATCTGAATCGGCGATGGTGTAGGGATATCACTGAGGTCTTCTGTTGTAAAAACTGATGCAAAGAAGGTATTGAGGGCATTACTCATTTGTTCTTCGTCTTTGGTGTATTCTCCATTTTCATCGACTAACGGTCCAACAGTTGAAGTAACTACTTTTTCTTTCTGATATAACTATAGAATTCTTTCGGGTTTGTTTTACTTTGATTCGCAATATGTAACTCTAAGGTCTTTTTACTTTGCTTAATTAACTTTTTGGCTTTGCGTCGTAGCTCTACAAATTTCACCCGTTCTTCGTCATTTTGTGAGGATTTTAATCTATCATTAGCAAATTTTTTAGCAAGCAGGCAGTTTGAAATATCTTTATTCCACCATTTGGGCTTATTATTATGGCCTGGACGCCGAGTTTTCGATGGTATGCAGTCTTGCACTGCTTTTAGGTAAGTGGCTTCGAATAACTTCCAAGATGTATTTATGTCGTTATTGTGAATTAAAAAGCTCCAGTCAGTTTCTTTAAACATAGCTCTAAGTTTAGGAAAGTTTGCTTTCTTGAAATTAGGGACTTTTTCGATGCTACTATTTGGTTCGTTACTAGTAAAGTTTAAAGTGAAAGTTATCGTATGATGGTCGCTGTTACTGAATTCATCACCAACATTCAAATTCTCTATTAATTCTTCTTTTGTTGCAAGTACAATGTCAAGAACGTTATTACCACGGGTCGGCGTTCCAACAAATTGATAAAGCGAACTCTCTTGCAAGTTCGTATACAAGTCATGTCCGGAGTGTGAAGTAAGAGTATCGCCCCACTTGGTCACAGGTAAATTAAAGTCACCAAAAATTACGGTATCTTGTGAGTTACTTACATCTGCAATTTGTTCGTAAATTTCTCGGTCAGTTTGCACTGATTGAGCTGGAGGTCTGTATATTAATGCAAGTATTATTTTGGTACCTTTATTATTCTTTATTAGCACAAAAGATGCGTCGACGTTCACAATTTGAGGTTTTGACAAGAGGGTAGGGTTAAGACTTTCTTTGATATAAAGTAAAACGCCACCTCCATTTCGATTTATTCGGCTTTTCTCAAACATTACATAACCGGGAAGTGAATACTCTGCTAAAAAGTCTCTATCTTCTGTATTGAGCCAAGATTCTGTTATGCCAATCACATCATAATTTCTGTAAACACTAGCTCCTCTAAATCTGAAAATTTATTGCGTATGCTACGAGCGTTTGCATAGAAAACCTTTAAATTTGTTATTTTAGAACTCACGGAACGCGCTTTAATAATATTTTTGGTTCTTGTCGGATCTACATTTATGTTCATGGCTGTCCTCGGTCCTCGCTGTCTCCGGTCCTTATCGCTGGTGGTCCTCGGTTGCCTCTGTGTTTTTCTTGGCGTTGGATGATTTATGTCACTGCTGCTTCTTCTCGGATGGCGTTTTTTGATCCATGGCTGCGGACTGCTTCGTGTAGGAGACGACCCATGCGTGCTGAACCCACAGGGTTTAGATGAGTGCCATCCTTGCGGAACAGAGTAGGCTGGTTGTAGAAGTTGTCCCAGAGGTTGATGAATTCAACTTCTTCCCTCAGACACAAATGTTTTAGTCGGCTATTTGTGCTGAAGGCCTTGTCGTAGAATTTGTCAGGTGCGTCGATCTTGGGGAGAATGCCTGAGATGATGATATTCCTTGACTTGTTTTTGTAGTGCTGGATCATCTTGCGATATTTCTCCATCAACTCTTCGGATCTGGTGCGCATGACGTCATTTGAACCAGCATGGATGACAAAAAGGGTATTTTCATTTGCATCCTTTGTGGTATCTTCGAAGGCTTCCACAATGTCGTCCAGTCCAGCTCCTGGGATGCAAAATCTTTTTCGTTGAATTGGGACTCTGTCGCAGAACTCTTCGACCTGTCCTCGTAGGATGGAATCCCCAACGAGCCTGGTCTCTTCTGGTTCGTTTTCCATCTCTACCAATATCTCAAATCTGTTTGACATTGTGACTGGTAGATGAGACCTTTTCTGCGTTGGCCGTGCACCGTTCCTCACTGGTGTAAATCCGGAAACCTGTGGTGGCGGGACTCTACGTACAGGTCGGGGAGAGGAGTGGTTAGAACGGGGGCGAGGGGTTGGTACTGTTCGTGCTAGCAGGCTTCTTGCACGAGGAGTGGGGGAGAGACTAAGGTGAACAGGGCGGCTGTCCTGGTTTGATGTCGGCTCAGGTTCGTCAGAATCATCTGCTGCAGTGTCTACTGCAGGTGTTGGATTGTTGGCAGATGACGTTGGGGCGGTGGTGAGAGAGAGAGAGCCCTAGCTTGTACTCTTTCCAGTCACTCTATATCTTTCCTGAGTGCTGAATTGAACAGCATACTCCAAGAGAGGCCGTATCAGAGCGAGCGTTGTAAAGTGTGAGGACTATTTCCTTATTTCTATACTTAAATTGCCTCTTAATATAGCCCAATAATTTATGAGCTTTTTTCTCTACTTCAAGCGCTGCTTGTAAATTTTTAGGTCACTGCTAATCAGAACACCCAAATCCTTTTCCAAATCAGTCACTTCCAGAGGCATTCCCAATAGTGAATAGCCTGAATTGGGATTTGTTTGGCCGATATGCATCACCTTGCACTTTTTCAAGTTTAGAGGCATCTGCCATGTCTCCAATCATTCACCCAGTCTGTTGAGGTTCATCCTGAGATGTTCAACCCTTTTGGGGTCTTTCACATTAATTCCAAGTTTTATGTCATCTGCAAACTTGGAGATCACGCTCAACAGACCAATATCGATGTCATTGACATATATGATACACAGTAGTGGGCCAAGGACAGATCCTTGTGGAACTCCAGAAGTGACTGCAGTCCACTCAGAAGAAACACCATTGATTACCACTCGTTGTTGTCTACCTGTTAGCCAACTTTCTAACCAATTTGTGACCCCTGTATTGATACCTAGTGCACTCACTTTTGACATTAGCCTGCAATGAGAAACTTTGTCAAAAGCTTTTTGATAATCTAAGTAAAGGATGTCTATGGTTCTACTTTTGTCATACTCACTCAGTATTTCATGGACAAATTCCAGCAAATTGGTAAGACATGATCGGTGTCGCCTGAATCCATGTTGGTAATCTGTAATTAAATTGTGGATTTCTAGGTAGTCAACTATCTTGTCTACTAGTATCCCTTCTAAGAGTTTTACTATGATAGAAGTCAAGCTAATTGGCCGATAATTCTTGGGACACTTGATCCCGTTTCTTAAAGATTGGGGTCACATTGGCCAGTTTCCAGTCTTCAGGGACCTCTCCATTTTCTAGTGATTTACTGAAGATGTCTGCCAGGAGAGGTGCGATTTCATCTCGCACTTCTCGTACAACTCGAGGAAGAAAGCTATCTGTGCCGGATGACTTGAACCTATTTAACTTATCTATTCCTTTTGCTACCTTCTTTGGGGTACATCTAATTCTGCTAATTCAATTTCAATTTTGCCCATGGGGGCTCGTTTATTCAACATTTAGCTCAAATAGTTGTTACACCTCTGGTGAAATAACTACAATTTTACAGATGAGGTACAATAATTGTTATGTTTACAAAATTAGATCATTCTGCGAGGAACTTCACCCTCATGCACTAGTCCTGGACTTGGCATGCCACTGGTATTTTCCAATGTGAATACTGAGGCAAAATAGTCTTTTAGGGATTTAGCTATATCAGTGTCAGAAGTCTGAAGTTGGCCCGTTGGATTCTGTAGAGGTCCAATGCTACTTTTAAATGGGTTCCTGCTGTTCACATAGCCAAAGAACTCTTTAGGACTCTCTTTGCAGAGGGCTGCAACCCTTAGTTCTTCATTCTGCTTTGTTTCCTTTATAAGATATTTCACTCTTCTACACACATTAATGAAGGAATCTAAATCTCTTTAGTCTTGACTTCCTTTGGCCTTTCTGTATGCAACCTTTCTCTTTCTAATTGCTGGAGCTATGTCACTTGTGAACCATTTTGGTTGGGTTGAGCCGGATTTGGTAAGTTTAGTAGGAACGAATGTAGCTTGTCATCCATAATGTGCTGTTTGAATGAGCACCAAATCGCATCAACATTCTCACCCTCAAGTCTGATCTGGGATAAGCTTTCCCGATGGCCTTCAAAATATGCACGACGGAAATCTAGTTTTGCACTCTTGAGGATTGGTGGGTCTGCTGCTAAAGGTGAGAGAGAGAGAGAGAGAGAGAGAGAGAGAGAGAGAGAGAGAGAGAGAGAGAGAGAGAGAGAGAGAGAGTACAAAGGAGTACAAAGGAAATCAAACAACAACAGATTCAGTGACCCTTCTAGGTTGCTTGTCCTCCAAAACACTGAGGATCAAGTGTCCAAACAGTGGTTTAGAGTGGGTAAGGGAACATTGGAAAGGGAATTACTGCCCTGGAACTAATGTCCGTGGCAGGATTAGGAAGTTAGTAGGGGACAGAAGGGTTAGTAACTGAGGGGGGGATAAAATAAAGTTATTCATTTACAAACGCAGTCAGTCGCGGGTTTGATGCGAGATATTTGTCTAGGCGGAGTTTAAATGAATCAACGGTGATGCAGTCTATAACGTTTCGGGGAAGCCCATTCCACAAGTTGACAACTCGATTGAAGAAGAAATTCTTAGATTCGTGCGAGTTAAAAGATTTACCAATAATTTTGCAACCGTTTCCCCGCGTGTAATTAGATTGGTCGATAGTGAAGTACTTACTACAGTTCATATTGTCGATGCCTTTGATGATTTTGAACACTTGAATTAAGTCGCCTCTTAATCTGCGCTGGGTTAAAGGAAATAGATTTAATTCTCTAAGACGCTCTTCGTATGGTTTGTTCTTTAGGCTAGGTATCATTTTGGTAACTCTACGTTGAACTCGTTCTAGCTTGTTTATATCTTTTTGGTAATAAGGGCACCAGGATTGAACGCAGTATTCCAGAAGAGGGCGGACTAAGGAATTGTAAAGGGTTAGGATAACTTCTTTGGATTTATGCTCAAATGACCTGCCTATAAAGCCAATTATTTTGTTTGCCTTCTTAACAACTTCTGAACATTGTTGACTCGGTTTTAGGTTACTCGATATTGTTACTCCCAGATCGGTTTCTCTGTTTACATTCTTAAGCTGAGTGCCATTCATCGAATAGTTTGCTTTCTCATTTAGGTATCCGATATGTAGTACTTTACATTTATCCGCATTGAAACTCATTTGCCAAATTTGGGCCCAACATGACAATTTATCTAGATTGTGTTGCATATCGTCAACTTGTTCTTTTGAGAGTACGCTATTTGCAATTTTTGTATCGTCAGCAAATTTTGAGATTGTACAGGTGAGACCCTCATCTATGTCGTTGATGTAAATTAGAAAGAGAATTGGTCCTAGTACCGATCCCTGGGGTACCCCGCTACTTACATTGGTCCATTTTGATGCCTTACCGTTTATGACTACTCTTTGCTTTCTGTCGCTGAGCCAATTTTCTATCCATTTCAACACACCGTCTTGTATTCCATGCGCTTTTAGTTTTAGCAGTAAACGTTTGTGGGGAACTTTGTCAAAGGCCTTTTGAAAATCAAGGTATATAATATCTACAGCTTTACTCTCATCGTAGAGGTTGAGGATATCGTGGAAGAAGTCTAAGAGGTTTGTTAAACAGGAACGTTTTTTACGAAAGCCGTGTTGAGTATCTTTAAGTATGTTATTTTCCTCTAAGTGATTTACGAGTCTGTCTCTTATGACCGTTTCTAGCATTTTACATACAACTGAGGTTAAGCTAATTGGACGATAGTTACTGGATAGGGATTTGCTGCCTTTTTTGAATATCGGTGTTACGTTGGCTAGCTTCCACTGATCGGGCATAGTTCCAGACTGCAAGGATTTATTGAATAGTAATGTCAGTGGTTTAGAGAGCTCATCCTTAGCTTCCTTTAGAACTCTAGGCGAGATTGTATCAGGTCCAGGCGTTTTATTTACCTTGAGTTTATCTAAACAATTCAATACTTCTCTCTCTGTAACGGTGATATTGCTTAAAACATCTGAATTATCAATCTGAATCGGCGATGGTGTAGGGATATCACTGAGGTCTTCTGTTGTAAAAACTGATGCAAAGAAGGTATTGAGGGCATTACTCATTTGTTCTTCGTCTTTGGTGTATTCTCCATTTTCATCGACTAACGGTCCAACAGTTGAAGTAACTACTTTTTTCTTTCTGATATAACTATAGAATTCTTTCGGGTTTGTTTTACTTTGATTCGCAATATGTAACTCTAAGGTCTTTTTACTTTGCTTAATTAACTTTTTGGCTTTGCGTCGTAGCTCTACAAATTTCAGCCGTTCTTCGTCATTTTGTGAGGATTTTAATCTATCATTAGCAAATTTTTTAGCAAGCAGGCAGTTTGAAATATCTTTATTCCACCATTTGGGCTTATTATTATGGCCTGGACGCCGAGTTTTCGATGGTATGCAGTCTTGCACTGCTTTTAGGTAAGTGGCTTCGAATAACTTCCAAGATGTATTTATGTCGTTATTGTGAATTAAAAAGCTCCAGTCAGTTTCTTTAAACATAGCTCTAAGTTTAGGAAAGTTTGCTTTCTTGAAATTAGGGACTTTTTCGATGCTACTATTTGGTTCGTTACTAGTAAAGTTTAAAGTGAAAGTTATCGTATGATGGTCGCTGTTACTGAATTCATCACCAACATTCAAATTCTCTATTAATTCTTCTTTTGTTGCAAGTACAATGTCAAGAACGTTATTACCACGGGTCGGCGTTCCAACAAATTGATAAAGCGAACTCTCTTGCAAGTTCGTATACAAGTCATGTCCGGAGTGTGAAGTAAGAGTATCGGCCCACTTGGTCACAGGTAAATTAAAGTCACCAAAAATTACGGTATCTTGTGAGTTACTTACATCTGCAATTTGTTCGTAAATTTCTCGGTCAGTTTGCACTGATTGAGCTGGAGGTCTGTATATTAATGCAAGTATTATTTTGGTACCTTTATTATTCTTTATTAGCACAAAAGATGCGTCGACGTTCACAATTTGAGGTTTTGACAAGAGGGTAGGGTTAAGACTTTCTTTGATATAAAGTAAAACGCCACCTCCATTTCGATTTATTCGGCTTTTCTCAAACATTACATAACCGGGAAGTGAATACTCTGCTAAAAAGTCTCTATCTTCTGTATTGAGCCAAGATTCTGTTATGCCAATCACATCATAATTTTCTGTAAACACTAGCTCCTCTAAATCTGAAAATTTATTGCGTATGCTACGAGCGTTTGCATAGAAAACCTTTAAATTTGTTATTTTAGAACTCACGGAACGAACGCGCTTTAATAATATTTTTGGTTCTTGTCGGATCTACATTTATGTTCATGGCTGTCCTCGGTCCTCGCTGTCTCCGGTCCTTATCGCTGGTGGTCCTCGGTTGCCTCTGTGTTTTTCTTGGCGTTGGATGATTTATGTCACTGCTGCTTCTTCTGGATGGCGTTTTTTGATCCATGGCTGCTGTGGGTTTAGAGAGAGAGAGAGAGAGAGAGAGAGAGAGAGAGAGAGAGAGAGAGAGAGAGAGAGAGAGAGAGAGAGAGTGTTTGGGGAAAAAGAAGGACAGAGGGGGGGGGGGAGGCACTCGCTATAGGTAGTTATGCCTTTTGCCTCCCTCAATCACATAGAAAAAAAAAAAAAATAAATAAATAAATAAGAATGTATGGGTGCATGCAGGTTGTTAACTAAGAAGGACACTATAAATGGTTGTACCCCCCTCCCCCCCTCTCTCTCTATTAATTTATTAAGGCTCTACTTGTTTATCAGTGAGGCCTTCAATGTGCCACAGATTACTTGTATCCTTCTCTAGTACTTAGCTGCTAGTGTTTGTGTGTGAGGTGTTTGTGTGTATGGTATCTAGCTACGTGATCACGAGTCGGAGCGGGTGGTGGTGGATGGGATATAATTCCAAATGAAGACACTACTTTTAATCTCCTAGGTGGTCTAGTGGTTTAGATGCTGGAGTGCTGCACTACTGGCCTGGGTTCGAACCCTGGCTGGGGCATGACACAATTATATTAATATATATTATTAAATCAGTTCGTGTGTCTGTTTGTGTGTTCTTAAAAGGCGGCCGCAGTTTTGGACCTGGGGAGCTGAAAATTTGCATGTGGGTGTCAATTGACCTGGGTCAGGTCATAGAGGGGGCGAGGCCACGATCGGAGGTCATTTCGAGGCCGAAATTGAAAAAAAAAAAAAAATGGCCGTTTGGGGCAGAAGGAGGCCTCCGATCATAAAGGTGTATGGAACGAAAGTTGTTCGCAGCCCCCCAAAACGGGGGTACGGATGAGGTCAGATCCAAAATCGGAGGTCATTTAGCGGCCGAAATCGAGGTCGCCGTTTAATGAGGCACAGGGAGGTCGAGGCCGGTGATTATGGTAGTAGTAATATTGTGATGATTGTGGTAGTAGTGATTGATGGTGATTATGGTAGTAGTAGTGGTGGTAGTAGTGATGGTGATTATGGTAGAATTTAAACCCGGGCAACGCCGGGTACCCCTGCTAGTATATATATTTTTGTTAATGTCTGTATTGATATAATTATTAATTTACAAAAAGGAATAATATACTTCTTTCCTTTTCTGTAATTTTCTTTCTATCCTATAGATTATTATTCACGAACATACACTGATGATGTACCTACACGCACATATATGTACACATGCCATACCTACACGTCCCTAACACACACACACACACACACAAACACACACACCCCTTTTATATCTATCAGTATTTGTATCTCCACAGACAACCGCACGCACATCCGTATTCACTCTCTCTCTCTCGTATGTTACTGAAGAGCAGAGTCACATTTACTTTATTCAAGGCAATTGTTTTTAGCGTTATAATTGTTCTGACATTGAATTAAATTTCGATTCCTTTATGTTGTGATTATTAACCCGTTCATTACCGGTGATGTCTATTATACACGAGTTCAGCTACATTTAGACGATTTTGTGAAGCTTAGGAAGGATATGTGGTAGCTAAAAGGACTGATTGAGATAGTCTGTAGTCTTTTAATGGGTGGACGTCCTTCCTAAGCTTAATAAAATCGTCTAATACTTACCAGACTAATGAAAAGGGCGTCACCGGGATTGTACGGGCTAATATTCGTTTGTAGTAACTAAACCGAATGTAATATATATATATTTTTTTTAAGACACACATAATATCAAAAATATGTTGGAGTTTTGGGACACTATTTCTACAAAACTCCCTGAATATAAATGGCGAAAAAGTCAAACGAAATGGCGTATATCACAAGGTACAAGATTTAAATCGGCGATATCATGCCTAAAAATGTATCATGTGACTCGTTAATTAAATCTATTATTTAAGGGGAGATGGGTCGTTCTTCTGGTCCCACTTCTTCCTCATGTTTAGTCCCATTAGTTTTCAGATTTTAAGACGTTCGCCCCATTAGTTTGTCGATTTTAAAACTTTTCGTCCCATTTCTATATCAATATCAAGACCTTTCGTGCCATTTAGGTGTCGATTTTTTCCTGGCGAGCGATAGCGAGCCTGTAAATTTAAGAGAAAAGAAATAAATTACACATTTATCTTTAAGGGGGGGGGGGGTGTCTAGGGAGTGTTGAGTGTTATTTTAAAGCTTGGTGAAGGTCTATCAAGGAAACTGAAAAATAAATGAATATATACTGTAAAAAAAAATGAATATATACTGTAAAAAAAATGAATATATACTGTAAAAAAATGAATATATACTGTAAAAAAAAATGAATATATACTGTAAAAAAAATGAATATATACTGTAAAAAAATGAATATATACTGTAAAAAAATGAATATATACTGTAAAAAAATGAATATATACTGTAAAAAAATGAATATATACTGTAAAAAAATGAATATATACTGTAAAAAAATGAATATATACTGTAAAAAAATTGAATATATACTGTAAAAAAATGAATATATACTGTAAAAAAATGAATATATACTGTACAAATAAATGAATATATACTGTAAAAAAAAAATGGACCCCCCAAATAACCACTGTCCGCTTAAGGCAGATAACTATGTAGTTTGATAGATTGTGCGTTCTCGAGTTCCCTTATAAGAAACTGACCTATCGCAGTATCTAAATATTTATATCTTAGTTATTAGGCTTTATCTTTAGTATTTCGTACCGGTATTTTGTTAATATATGGTGATTGTTTAGTTTATATATTGTGGGTTCTCGAGTTCCCTTATAAGAAACTGACCTATCGCAGTATCTAAATATTTATATCTTAGTTATTAGGCTTTATCTTTAGTATTTCGTACCGGTATTTTGTTAATAATATGGTGATTGTTTAGTTTATATATTGTGGGTTCTCGAGTTCCTTATATGGCAATGACTTATCTTATTATCTAAACTTTTATCTGAGTTAGTAGGGTTTATCTATAGTATTTAACATTTTGTTAGGTATATTTAATGTTAATTTTTTAGTTTATTATAATATTATGGGGTCTGTAGTTCCTTATATGAAACTGACCTATCCTAGCATCTGTATGTTTATGTGACTTACTATGGTTTATCTTTAATATTTACCTTTGACTATACCCTGTTTAATTTCAACTGACGGTAAATTGCAAAGTTCCCATCATGATTTCTCAGTTATTTTGAAGATTTCGTAGTGAAAAATGGTGCAAAATATATACACTTGGTCTTAATATGATGCATAGACATATTAGTTCCATATTTTTCCATCGATTATCGAGAAATTAGCAGCTAGGGGATTCAGTTTATCGTCAGCTGAAAATAAACAGAGTATAGTATATAAACAGATGATAATGGTTAATTGTATATTTATCATGGGGTCTGCACTCCTTTATATGAAACTTATCTATCGTACTATGTAATTATCTGTGTGACTTGTTATTGTTGATCTTTAATATTTACCTTGTACTATAGTCCATTCCTTATAGGGAGGCCCAACATCTTGACAAATAACCTTTATCACTCGAAAACAACTAGAGTAACCAAGCTAATATTGTACCATTTGGGAAGGGTCAGTCAGGGAATATTTGTGGACATTTGCAGCCCATTTGTTCCAGCCCTTTTTGAGTTACAAAGAGGTTAAGGGTCACGATTTTTATATAATATTAACCGCCTTCGTGGTGTAATGTATAAGGTGTTGATATTCGGTGTGAGCGTCCTGGGTTCGAATCCACGGACTGCCACATGTGATTGTAATATTTCATTAAGGGGAGATATCCACTTGAGAGATTTTTTTCTTGACCCCTTTCTCCCTCATGTTTAGCCCCATTGCTTTTGATATTATAAAATGTTTGCCCCATTAGTTTAGCGATTTTAAGAACTTTCACCCCATATTAAGACCTTTCGTGCAATTCAGGTGTCGATTTTATCCTGGCGAGCGATAGCGAGCCTGTAATTTAAGAGGAACCGGCCTTCGGCCGGGAAATTTTTCTACCGAAAAATTTACAAATTTATCTTGAAAGGGACTGAAGGGGGTGTAATTTTAAGCTTGATGGAGGTCTAGGGAACAAACTAAATACCTCCCCTTAATCGATTTTAGGAGTAGAGTTGGTTGTTGGATAGAACATAATAATTAGATGATAATTGTTAGTTTTATAATTATTATGGAGTCTTTAGTTCCTTATATAAAACTTATCTATCATAGTATCTAATTATTTATGTGAGTTATTGTGGTTTATTTATTAGTATTTAGTATTTTGTTCGTATATATAATTATTTAGTATTTTGTTCGTATATATAATTATTTAGTATTTTGTTCGTATATATAATTTATATGAGATAATAATTATGTGTTAGTTTTAGAGATTATTGGGTTCTTTAGTTCCTTATATGAAACTTACCTATCATAGTATCTACATGTTTATCTGATTTATTATGGCTTATCTTTAACCACTTGAGGATTATGACGCATCTTTGGTAGTTTATCCTGACTAACACTAGATGATTTTATTCAGATTAGGACAGGTATGTGGAAGTCAAGAGGATTAATTAACATAGCCGTTACCCTTTTGTTTTGCCCACATGTAGATCCTTCCTAATCTGAATAAAATCTTTTAATGATAGCCAGAGCTAGTATACTGTTGACAATTTAGAATTTTGATATTCATGATAAAAAACAGCCAGCGTAGGCGGAGGTATGCGCTCTGCCGAGTGGCCCTCTAGTTCCTCTTAAATCCATTGTACTCTCTGAACAGAAAAACAATACGTGAAAAGGAAAGAAATCGTAGTCGAAAATAGTGGAAAATTATATCGGCGGCCCAAATTTAACCCTGTCTACCCAGAAACGTTATCTTTATTTTCCATTCTCCTGTAAGACTCGAACCATGGTCTCGTAATACCTTAGAGTTTATAATGGCAGGGAATTACGCCTTAAATGGCCTTATGCTCGAGTTTGCATACGTAAGGTGAAGATGATCCATACTGCTTTGTTCCTGTATGTGTGTGTGTTTGTGTGAGGGTGTGTTTGTGTGAGGGTGTGGGTTGGTGAGTGCGTTTAAGTGTGTGTGTGTGTGTTTGTTTGTGTATGTGTGTCTGTGTGAGGGTGTGTTTGTGTGAGGGTGTGGGTTGGTGAGTGCGTTTAAGTGTGTTTGTGTGTGTGTTTGTGTGTGTTTGTTTGTTTGTTTGTGTGTGTGTGTAATAAGAAAGGACAACAACCCTGCTTTAGACATGTGTACAAGATGCACTCTAAATGTTTATTTCGACCAGTTTTGTTACAAATTACGTGATCTACATATTATACACACGTTATAATATATTATATTGTACTCTAGTTTATAATGTTGCACCTATTCTCCATTCTAGAGCCGGAGTACACAAATTATAAATATTTTGTTCTATGTGAGTGAGGGAGACAAAAGGCAGAACTGCCTGTAGCGAGTGTCTCCCTAAGAGTTGAAAGAGTGACAGGGCCATAATCAAGGGACGTTCGAGCCAAAATGCCTGGACACACGGAGTATGAAGTCATAGGAAGAGGGAAAGACTGATTCTGGGAAAGAGTTCCAGAGCTCAGCTGTTGAATAGAAGAAAGATTGAGAATAACGTTTCACTCTTGGGTTGAAGAATTGCACAGAGTAGGGGAGGGATTCCGTCTCCATGATCCCACATTTCTCTCTTTAATGGGAGATTTCCACTTGAATAATTTTTTTCTGGACCCCTTCCTCCCTCATGTCTAGCCCTATTGCTTTTGAGATTTTAAGACGTTCGCCCCATTAGTTTGGCGATTTTAAGAACTTTCGCCAAAGGTTAGTCAATTTTAAGACCTTTCGTGCCATTTAGGTGTCGATTTGTCCTGGCCAGCGATAGCGAGCCTGTAATTTAGGCGGAATAGGCCTTCGGCCGGGAATTTTTTGTACCGAAAAATGTACAAGTTTATCTTGAAAAGGGGTCGAGTGGGTGTAATTTTAAGCTTGATGGAGGTCGAGGGATCCAACAAAAAAACTTTCCTTAAGGGGGGGACGCCGGATTTGTTTTATCTTTCTCTCCTTTTCTCTCTTTCCCTGGCTTGTATCCATTCGGCCCCATTCAGCCAACTGTTTTAAGACTTTTATCCCCAGCCAGGTGTCGATTTCTTCCTGGCGAGCGATAGCGAGCCAGCATTGTATGGAGGAATCCGGCTTCGCCGGAGACAATTTTCTGTCGAAAAATGTACAAATTTAGCTTGCTGTCAAAACTAATATATATATATATGCTGGCTCGCTACCGCTCGCCAGGAAAATATTGACACCTGGATGGGGGTAAACGTCTTAAAACAGTAGGCTGAATGAGGCAGAATGGATACTAGCCAGAGAAAGAGAGAAAAAACAAATCCGGTGGGACACCGGATTTGTTTTATCTCTCTTTTATCTCTCTTTATCCCCCCCCCCCCTTAACGCCTATACCGTGTCTGTCTCTTACCTCCCATGTCTACCTCCTCCTTCCCTCTATATCTTCCTCCTACCGTTCCAGTTTTCCTTCCCTCCAAGTCTTCCTCTTATCATTCGTCCTCCTTCCCTCCATATCTTCCTCCTATCATTCGTCCTCCTACCGTTCCAGTTTTCCTTCCCTCCAAGTCTTCCTCTTATCATTCGTCCTCCTTCCCTCCATATCTTCCTCCTACCGTTCCAGTTTTCCTTCCCTCCAAGTCTTCCTCTTATCATTCGTCCTCCTTCCCTCCATATCTTCCTATCATTCGTCCTCCTACCGTTCCAGTTTTCCTTCCCTCCAAGTCTTCCTCTTATCATTCGTCCTCCTTCCCTCCATATCTTCCTCCTACCGTTCCAGTTTTCCTTCCCCCCAAGTCTTCCTCTTATCATTCGTCCTCCTTCCCTCCATATCTTCCTCCTATCATTCGTCCTCCTACCGTTCCAGTTTTCCTTCCCTCCAAGTCTTCCTCTTATCATTCGTCCTCCTTCCCTCCATATCTTCCTCCTACCGTTACAGTTTTCCTTCCCTCCAAGTCTTCCTCTTATCATTCGTCCTCCTTCCCTCCATATCTTCCTCCTATCATTCGTCCTCCTACCGTTCCAGTTTTCCTTCCCTCCAAGTCTTCCTCTTATCATTCGTCCTCCTTCCCTCCATATCTTCCTCCTATCATTCGTCCTCCTACCGTTCCAGTTTTCCTTCCCTCCAAGTCTTCCTCTTATCATTAGCCCTCTTTCCCATGGCCTTCCTTCCTTGCTATCTTTACCTCCTATTATTCGTCCTCCTTGCCTCCTAATCTCCCTCCCTTCCCATGCACGTTATAGGATAAAGAATACACCCTCATGTTCCCATCCTTATATCCTCAGCTCCAACACATCCTGCTGTCTCCTTATAATATCCTACATCCTAATATCCGAATCCTAATATTCCTATATCCTAATTTTACTCTCCATGCAGCCTATAGGATAAAACAAAATACTACACTTTCATGTTAACATCCTTATATCCTCAACACCTACACATCCTACCTCTCTCACTCTATATATCGTAATAATATGCTGGAAATAATTAAATAGCTAAAACAATAACCTTGGAGAAGACAGGATTAAGACCCAAACAAGAATACCCAAACAAGGCTAGGTGAGAGGGGGTGTACTAAGGTGTGTGTTCTCGCTCTCTCTCTGTTGAATTATTATAGGACCATACCTTGGCACTTGTTAACACTATTAGGTCCGACGTCTTATACGCTCTTATCATGTTTTGTTTATGTATTATTGGTGATTTTGCTTGCTTTTACCATTATAGAGCAAAGTATGTTAGTTTGTCCCCGGCTAACAAAAACGCTTTCCCAGATGTTCTGCAAAGTAAACAATGTCCACCCAGACCCCTTTCAAGCTAAATTTGTACATTTTGTTTTAGAATAATATCCCGACCGAAGGTCGTTTTTGTCTAAGTTACCGGCTCGCTAAAGCTCGCTCAGAAAATAATGGATACATTGGTAGTGTGAAGCGTCTTATTTTCGCCAATCTACAGTAGTGGGGTGAAACATCTTAAATTCTTCAAACTAATGGAGCGATACAGTGGAGGTCCAAAAAGACTTCTCTAGGACCAAATAGGGTTAAGATCTATTGGTTGTAATGGGAGGGACATGATGTAATTTATCAAGAACATTGAGCTACCTAACATAAAATAGCTTTATTATGAACAATGAATTATCTTATGAACAATGCTAGTTACCCCCGGAAGTGTATAATGTCATCATCATCAGGTTGAGTTAGTCCACTGCTGTATAAAAGCCTCTCCCAAACGTTTTCCACTCTAACCGGTCAGATGTTAACCTGGTCCATCCTACCCCAACAAACTTTCGGATCTCGTCTTTCCATCTGGTTTTATATCTACTACTTCCTCTAGGTTCCCATCCTGTTGTTCTAGTTGTTCATCTGGTATCATCTCTTCTAAATATATGACCTGCCCAGGACCATTTCCTTTCTTTTATAGTACTGAGAAGATTTTCTACTTCTGTTTGTTTTCTTATCCAAGAGGCTCTTTTTATTATCTTTCCAAGTTATGCCTTACATTATCCTCTCCATTCCTCTTTGGGCACTCCTAAGTTTACGTTACAGACACTTCGCTATACAATACGTTTCTCATCCATAAATTAGTACATAAATTAGTACATTAGTACATAAATTAGTACATAAATTAGTACATAAATTAGTACAGGGAGGACACATTGGTTGTATGTACTGTTCTCTTTGATGACGGGGATAGCTTGGTTTTCATAATGAGTTCTGTTTACCAAATGCACTCCGTCCCATTCCCATCCTTCGCTTGATTTCTCTAGAGTGATCTGGGTTTGCCATTATAACCTGGCCTAGGTATATGTATTCTTCAACTGCTTCAATCACTTCGTCTTCTATCATTATCTGTTTTGGTTGCACAAGATGATTAAACATAATCTTGGTTTACTTTCTAGTAATTGTCAGTCCAAACTTAAGGCTTGCTCTCTTTAAATCTTCCACAATTGTCTTAAGCATAATCTTGCTTTTCTTACTAGTAATCTTCAGTCCTACCTCGTATACTTTCGTAAATACTCCAGAAATAAACCAAACCGTAGACAAACCTAAACTCCACACATCCCCCCAAACAAGGTAAGGGGTTTTTCAGGTAGGTGAACAAGGGTGTGCTCCCTTAGTGTACGCTACTAAGGGACAAAACAAAAATAAACAAAATAAATAAGTCCCACCCTTTCCCATTCTTAGGGGGGTCGCCTGCTTTTTTGTTTTCTATCTCTGGGTTGTATCCATTCGGCCCCATTCAGCCTAGTGTTTTAAGACTTATCCCCATCCAGGTGTCGATTTATACCTGGCGAGCGATAGCGAGCAACCATATTTTGGATAATGTGTTAAGACAGCTGGCTAAATTTGTAATTTTTTCGATAGAAAAATTTCTCCGGCGAAGCCGGATTTCTCCATAAAATGCTGGCTTTCTATCGCTCGCCAGGAAAAAATCGACACCTTGATGGGAATAAATGTCTTAAAACAGTAGGCTGAACAGGGCCGAATGGATACAACCATAAAAGAGAAAAAAAGCAGGTGACCCCCCCTTAAGGCTACTTAGGGACCTCCAGCCTCTATCAGTCACACCTACGGGGTTTGTCATCTCTGCACTGCAAGTCTGGTTTGGAAGATGTTTTAATTATTTAAGTTATGTAATATTTCAGCTTAAAATAACAATATAACTCTGATAACGGTGCCGATTCCAATGAGACAGAAACTCCAAATCTATCTATCTATCTGTATCCATCTATCTATCTATCTATCTGTCTATCTTCTTATCTATCTGTCTATCGATATATCTGTATCTATCTATCTATCTATCTATCTATCTATCTATCTATCTATCTTCCTATCTGTCTATCTGTCTATTGCCAGACGCTTTGGTCCTCGAGGGGTGACCACGAATGAAGCACGTCCATCGAGGCCATTCGTTAGATTCTCTAGCTTGTTTCCGGCGAAAGTTGCTAGCCCAATCGGCTATTGTTTTGTATAGTGTGTGGGGTTTATGTGGTGTAATTGTGAATGTTGTCTGCAACCAGTGTCATATACAGTAGTGTGTGATGTGTATGTGGTGGGTTATTGTGAATGTTGTCTGTAACCAGTGTAATATAGTGTGTGGGGTGTATGTGGTGGGCTATCATACTGCTGGAATGGTTGTGGTTGTGAATGTTGTCTGTAACCAGTGTAATCAGCTCAATCAGGTCATTGTAAATGCAACACTGGTCTACTGCACCTCTGGGTAATTATTTACAAGTCACCCTTCTCCTCTTTCCGCCGAGCAGGAATACTCGTGGCCTTAAACAACCACTCACATGAATCACTCGCCTCCTCCGACGACAATAATGTCATTACCCTAACCTAACAATTAACCTAAATTGGGGACTGCTGCCCCCAGACCCCCACTGCTCTAAAAAATTATGTACAAGACATCAAATTACTAGAAAGCAATGTGGGAGAGCGAAAAACACCTTCAAGATCGCGCATGCAACGTAACAATAGAACACGGGTTTGCCAGGGTAAAGTCGTCTGCTAGATCATCAATGCCCACAAATATTATATAATAAATTCAGAGTTTCCGTTTTGAATGTAAGTATTGTATGGGTACCTGATGCCATTTCGTGTCATGTGGAATAGTTTACACAGCAAATAAGCGGAGGGAAGTCTTGTAAATAATGACGCATCTCTGATATCCGCCATAGCATATTACTGATCTATCTCAGGCCTGTGGTATACGAACGTTACAACCTACTCCACACACTAAAGAAGCCGTTCAAAATTGTGTGGAATTCTGTTGGCGTGGTTGAGGCCTTACCCCTACAAGACTCCCCCTATTTGGCCGTCATTATGCCCCACTACTTTATCCTCACTCTCTCATTTACAGACGGGGGAGATAAGGCACTGTCAGTGGCATACTGGGGAGGCGTAGGAGGGAGGTTTGGCGGATATGGAAGATGTATGTGTGAGAGAGAGAGAGAGAGAGAGAGAGAGAGAGAGAGAGAGAGAGAGAGAGAGAGAGAGAGAGTTAATAATTATAATAATATCCAGGTTACTTACTGTATATAGCGCCATTTCTCTCTGGCCCTTGCTCCGAGATTCAATAGCGCTCGACCAAAGTTTACTACCAGACAATATTACCCATTTTCTTGCTCACCTAAGGTTGGTTGGTCACCTAAGGTTGGGTTCGCCATTCTTCTAGTGGCACAGAGGAGCGGCCCGCTCCTCGTTCAAGGGAAACGGTACCGGCTATCAGCGTATGCGAAACACCTTTATGCCTGAGCGCGGTATTGAAGTCAGATCACCCTGGATGGGAGGCCGAGACGTTTTCGACTACACTACCTAACCTATAGTTACACAAAATTACACAGATACTCAGACTACATAGGCCTTGCGGTCCCTACTAGGTGGTTCGACCTTCCTACTGCTAGAGACAGGGACAGTACATAGTAGAATAATAGGACAGCAAATTAGAAGGCTCTCTCCCCACCCTCCGTTCCCTCTGGCTATGTGAAGCCTTACCGGAAAATAGGTCAGGAAATGCCCACAAGGATTTTTTTTTATATAGGATAGACAGAAATTAATGTGAAAGGTAATTTACACTTAGGCTACATACCTACTGAATTTAGATATATTCATTCATATTAATCCAATATCCATCAGATGACCGTCAGTCTCTTCTTAAACGTATCAATTGAATTGCAGTACTATCGACCTAAACTATGCTACCCTTACAGAGAGGGAGAGAGAGAGAGAGAGAGAAGGGGGGGGGGGGGTTAATGGAGGATTGTGGACATATGTGGAAGGTGTGTTTGTGTGTGTGTGCGTGTTTACCATAAGGGTTGTAAGGTTAGGAAGACCTTTTTTATCTCTGTCGTGAACATGGAGGCAAAACCCTGGCCCAAAGATAGGGGACAACTTAATCATTCTCTCTCTCTCTCTCTCTCTCTCTCTCATCCTCCCCATCCCGTTACCACTGATATATATATATATATTGTTTTCTATGTGTATGAAGAAGACAAAGGCCAAAGCTCCCTGCAACAAGTGTCTGCCCCGAAGTTGAAAGACAGAAAACCAAATTCAAGGTATGGTAAACTTCTGTATATGTTCATGTATATTTATTTATTTATTATTATTTTGTTTTGTTTTGTGTGTTGGAAAGCAGTGTGGTATGCTTGTAATTTAGTGTAGTGAAATACATAGGAGGAGGGGGAGTTTGTTAAAGCAAGCAGGAAATTATCCACGTGACCGATTAACCCCTTAAGGACCGGTGCCGTCCTTTTAACTTTATTCTGGCTACTATTAGACGATTGTATTCATTTTAAAAAGACTTCCAGCAATTAACAGGCTTCGAACTATCTCGCTAACCATTTTTTATTACCACAGATCCTTCTTAAACTGCACACAATCTTCCAAATATAGCTAGAATATAATGTAAAAGACGTCACCAGTACAGAAGGGGTTAAATCCACGCGACAATTAAAATATTTTGTTTATATAATTGTAATTGTAATTGTATAGTCGCTAAATATAACTCGCATGCAATTGTAACCCCTTCTGTACCGGCGACGATATTTTAACTTTTCCTTTGGCTATATTTAGGCGATTTTGTGTAGTTTAAAGGATCTGTGGTAGTGAAAAGGGTTAAATGAGATGGTTCGAAGCCTGTTAATAGCTGGCCCAAATCAAGGTAAAAGGACGGCAGCGCTACTGAAAGGGTTAACTATACAAAAGATGTATCAACGAATATATATCAATTGTTACCAAAACTTTTAGGTATACACGAAGTCAAATAAGGGGTTGTGGTAAATTTTTGGTCTATGTATCTACTTATATATTTGTTATATATTTTCCTCGCAAGACCTCCATCAAGCTTAAAAAATAACACCCGCTAGACCCCCCTTCAAGATAAAAATATAATTTTTTTCGGCCGATGGCTACTTCCTCCCAAAATTACAGGCTCGCTATCGCTTGCCAGGAAAAAAATCGACACCTAAGTGGCACGAAAGGCCTTTACATTGACAAAGAAATGGAGCGAAAGGTATTAAAATCGCCATACTAATGGAACAATAGTCTTAACATCTCAAAGCTAATAGGACTAAGTATGAGGGAGAGAAAGCGACTACCTCCCCCTTAAGCCGGTATCACACGATCACTGTAGCGGGGGACGTATCAGAGTCCCAGTATCAGAGTCTAACAGTACCTATAATCCAGTCTACTATCGGACAATGCTCTCTTTTATTATGACTGTATGTTTTGTTTTGTAAGGGGGTAGTGGTTATTTGTTGGTCTATTTAATTGATGTTTTAGTTATTTTATAGTAACCTCACTAGAACTCCATTAAGCTTAAAAAAACAGCCCTTAGACCCCCCTTCAAAATAAGTTTGTAAAATTGTTGGTCGAAAAGTGTCACGGCCGAAGGCCGTGATTATATATATATATGTGGTGGAGTGGTCTTGCCACTGGCCTGGTAATCCAAAGGTCCCGGGTTCAAATCCCGATGTATCAATGGGAAGATATTATTGGGATGGAATTTGTGCTGTACCTAGTATCAGTGCATTACCACAAGCCCATCGAAACGTCAATAAAATACCCTCATTGTTCCCTGATTAAATAGCACTGTATGAATATTCCCATATTCAAAATATGCTATTGGGGTGCAATGCCTGGTGAGTTATCTGCTCAACAGGTGGCGTTGTGTGTGTGTAAGTGTGAGAGTCCGAGTGTAGGGGGTGAGACAGTGAAGCACGGGAACGAGGTGGCTTCAGAGATGGGGTCGTTTCGGGCCATGAGTGAGCACCGTGCCTCATGTGAAGGCAAGATGGCAGGTGCTCGTTGTACTCTACGTGCTTCACATGTCTCACTCCCTAGACTGGAACAAGACCTCACGGGCTTCACTGTTCATTGTAAAGCGGTGAATGTTAAGGCTCTCAGCCTATGCCCGAGAGGAAGTAAGTTGGAATATAGAAGAAAAAAAAAATATATATATACCCGGTATATCAGTGGTAGGTACATTTCCAGGATATCTAATTTTGTAGATGAAGAGTAGGACAAGAGCCACAACAGTATACATGTTGAGTTATTTATTTTTCAAATTTTCGGACGTATCACACATCCATCATCAGGTTATATTTCAACATACGATCCTAAAAAGAAAGTAACCTGTGTAAACATATGTTAAGTACAAAGCTTGTGAGGATCTTTTAACTTTTCCAAAAGTAACAATACAAAATATACAAAAGAAGAACTTCTTAATTTTAACCAATTAATATGTTATTAGTATAAAACTGGAGAGGATCGCTTTACTTATATCCACCTGTATAATAAAGAGTGTTACTGCACACTTGACAGTAGCTGCGAAAATAGTATGCATAAAACATACTAATGATTTTTGCGAAAAGTATTAGACAAATCTTTTATCATTAAAAGTAAAATTATGATTACATTATTATGTTGACTAACACACCAAACAAAGAAAAATATCTATTAGATATATATAAAATTCAAAGGCAAGCCTTATAAGTTTATATTTTACACTTAACCAAACGAATAAGGACATTCAAAAATGTATGTGAACAAAAAAGATTAATCTAACCTATCAATATAAATTTGAAAAGGTATATGAAGTACATACACACATGTAGCTTACTATGATGTTGAGAAACTGCTGTGTAGGTGGTGACTGACGAAAATATACACAGTTAACTCCTAGTTTATATTATAGGCTACACACAAAATATGAGCTGCCAACTATGAATTTTCAAAAGTTACCGAAATGAACAGACTTAACAAAAAGGAGAAACACACCTAGACCTCAAGAAACTTAGTTCAACAAAAAACACTCACAGAAACAAAACAGTGGAAAACAAAAAACTGAAGCTTCCTACAAATGAAGCTATGTATTTAATTCTGGTTTGAATTTACTTATATAGTATTTTTCAGCAATAAAGGTATCATTCCTGTTCCTAAATTTAGATATAATTTTACATTTTGTTCACTGAATCTATGGTCTAAGTCACGAGCATGGTTTCTAATAGCAGAAAATTGTTGCTTATTTATATAGTTACCAGTTCTGATTCTCTTCCCCATATGCTCGAATATTCTGGATCGGAAAGCTCTAGAAGAGCAACCGATATACCTCACAGGACAGTGAGGACAATCAAATTGATATACAATATTCGAACATATAGAATCAGGAATAGCATCCTTGAGCTTGAAAAATGATTTAATTTTTACTTCATTTGTGAAAATTATACGAACATTTATAGCAGGGAAATTAATGCGAAAAATACTTTATTTTTTTTTTTTAATTCAAAGCTAGGTTTACCGTAAAATGGCAGTTTTATATATTTGTTTAATTTAGGAACATCATAACCTATATCTCTACTGCTGAATTTTGATGCAAGGAAAGACTTTACTATTTTGTGAAACAGATTTGAACAATAATTATTATTAAGAAAGAACTTTTCTAATGTTTTGAATTATAAATCTAAGATAAAATAGTTAGAACAAAATTAATACTGTATGCTCTGTTTAAGAGAGTCTTTATTGAATTAACCTTATATATAGTCTCACAATGACTGAACCAATTCAATCCTAAGTTTGAGTGAGTTGGTTTTCTGTAAACCTCCGTTGTGATCCCATTATTAGTTTTGTTCAACATTACGTCTAAAAATGGTAGGCAATTATCTTTCTCAATCTCATGAGTGAATTTAATATTAGGGTGTTTGTTATAAAATTTCGTATAATTTTCACAAATGAAGTAAAAATTAAATATGTTTTCAAGCTCAAGGATGCTATTCCTGATTCTATATGTTCGAATATTGTATATCAATTTGATTGTCCTCACTGTCCTGTGATGTATATCGGTTGCTCTTCTAGAGCTTTCCGATCCAGAATATTCGAGCATATGGGGAAGAGCATCAGAACTGGTAACTATATAAATAAGCAATAATTTTCTGCTATTAGAAACCATGCTCGTGACTTAGACCATAGATTCAGTGAACACAATTTTAAAATTATATCTAAATTTAGGAACAGGAATGATACCTTTATTGCTGAAAAATACTATATAAGTAAATTCAAACCAGAATTAAATACATAGCTTCATTTGTAGGAAGCTTCAGTTTTGTGTTTTCCACTGTTTTGTTTCTGTGTGTTTTTTGTTGAACTAAGTTTCTTGAGGTCTAGGTGTGTTTTTTCTTTTTGTTGAGTCTTCATTTCGGTAACTTTTGAAAATTCATAGTTGGCAGCTCATATTTTGTGTGTAGCCTATAATATAAACTAGGAGTTAACTGTGTATATTTTCGTCAGTCACCACCTACACAGCAGTTTCTCAACATCATAGTAAGCTACATGTGTGCATGTGCTTCATATACCTTTTCAAATTTATATTGATAGGTTAGATTAATCTTTTTTGTTCACATACATTTTTGAATGTCCTTATTCGTTTGGTTAAGTGTAAAATATAAACTTATAAGGCTTGCCTTTGAATTTTATATATATCTAATAAAACAATTTTTTTTTTTGGTGTGTTAGTTAACATAATAATGTAATCATAATTTTACTTTTAATGATAAAAGATTTGTCTAATAATTTTCGCAAAAATCATTAGTATGGTTTTTGCATACTATTTTCGCAGCTACTGTCAAGTGTGCAGTAATACTCTTTATTATACAGCTGGATATAAGTAAAGATATCCTCTCAAGCTTCATACTAATAACATATTAATTGGTTAAAATGATGAAGTTCTTCTTTTGTATATTTTGTATTGTTACTTTTGGAAAAGTTAAAAGATCCTCACAAGCTTTGTACTTAACATATGTTTACACTAGGTTACTTTCTTTTTAGGATCGTATGTTGAAATATAACCTGATGATGGATGTGTGATACGTCCGAAAATTTGCAAATAAATAACTCAACATGTATACTGTTGTGGCTCTTGTCCTACTCTTCATCTTCAAAATTATATATATATATATTATATATATATATATATATATATATATATATATATATACTGTATATACAGTATACTATATATATATATATATATATATATATATATATATAATTTATATATATATATATATATATTAGATGGAACGAATATCAATTTTCACTATTTGCGAATACGAATACGAATTTTTTGTTGTAAAATTCGCGAATACGAATAGCGAATATTTCAATCCTTATTTCATCCTTCAAGAACTGGTAATTATTTTTATGTCACCAACAAACTTTAATTAAATTACTATGAAATTAATTACCAGAAGTTAATGACTATGTGAATGTGTAATTTCTTAAATATCATAAATGAACTGTATGAATTAATGTTTAATAATTATATTCTAAGAGTTCAGCCATAGAAAATTGAATAATTAAAACTAAATCCATTCAATTTTTTATGTTTCCAGTCCTCAGTCCCAATGTTGCCGCTTTTTTGGTACTAAAGCACCAGATTTGGTACATCATCATCATGTACATTTTATATATTTTCCAATAAAATAGTCCATATCTCTGGTACTAAATACGAAATGAGTGAGGAAATATTTATGATGGAATATATTTTAGTGACATGCTATTACATTGGATGTCTGAAATGGCAATATTGCGACGGTTCAAATGTCCAGGTCCAGCACACGTTCGTTTACCAGGCAGTGATTCCACTTTAGAATAATTTGGTAGGCCTACTTTTCAATAGTTTGATCTGGTACTATTAAATACAGTTAAGTAGCAACACTGCTCAGTCCTCCTTCATTCCACTTTAGCGGCCCCAACGCACATCTACACTGTTATTTATTCGTCTGTGTTAACTTTAAAATTTAATATTTAAAATTTGTGTATATATTCTATTGGTTTCGTGAACATATTCGCATATTTGCAAATAGCTATGAATGGAAATGCGAATACGAATACGAATACGAATATTGAAAAACATAGCGAATATTCGGACATACGAATACGAAACGAATATTCGGTCCATCTCTAATATACTGTATATATATATATATATATATATATATATATATATATATATATACATACAGTATATGTATACATATACACATATACAGGGTGTCCCGCGAGTTTTGTCAAATACTTCCAGAGATGAAAGATTAAGTAATTCTAAGTAAAAACTGTTATATACACATAGGCTTTTTGGGGCATTGTTTTGTAGTTATGGACCCTTAAAATCGGCATATTGGTGTTTTTGTGTAGTTGCTAACCCTGTTTTTCTTCAATAAGATGAGGATAGGAAAAAAAACTATAAAGTGTATTATGAAGCATAATATCAATACTTCAAACTGAATATTACAAGAAACCAACAAAACTTAATTTTAAGCTCATCATCACGGAAAGAAGAAAGGAGCTACAGAGGATGTGTTTGATGTTTTCTGTCAATTTAAACCCATTTAATGGGTGCTAGGGTGTATAGGGGTATTGGAGGGAGTCTGTCTGATCATTATGTAGTGGTAGCTAAGGTTAGGATACAAAAGAAGTGGGTGAGGAGAGCGGGAGGGAGGCGAGAGGAGGGTGGAATGGTGAGGAGGGTGGAGAGGTTGCAGGAGGAGGAAGTCAGGGAGGAGTACAGGAGAGCAGTGGAAAGACGACTAGGTGGGTTCGACCTGGAAGTGGAGGAGATGAGCAAGGTGTTTAAGGATGAGATATGTGCAGCATGTGAGGAGGTGTGTGGAGTGAGGAGAAGAGGGAGGGGAGTGAAAGGTACAGCATGGTGGACAGAAGAGGTAAGAATAGCTGTGGAAGAAAAGAAGAAAGCATATAGAGAGTGGTTGGGTAGTAGAGGGAATGAAGATTCCGAGAGACAGAAACGAGCGAGGTACGTGGAGAGTAAGAGGGTGGTGAAGAGAGTAGTGAAGGAAAGTAAGAGAAGAGTAGATGAGGAATTTGGAAGGAATCTGAGTGTAAAATGGAGGGAGAGTAAGAAACTGTTCTGGAAAGAAGTCAAGAAAGTTAGGGAAGGTAGCAAGGGAAACAGTAAGGGTATGAAAGATAAGAATGGGAGAATGCTAGCCGAGAAGCAAGAGAGAGTCGAAAGATGGAGGGAGTACTTCAGTGAGTTGCTAAATGAAAGGAATGAAGAGCCAGCAAACATAGCTGGATATGGTATGGGAGGGAGAAGAAGAGAAGTAGTGGAGGAGGAGGTGGGGATCAGGAGGTCAGAAGTGTGGGAAGCCATGAAAAGAGTGAAGTTGGGGAAAGCACCAGGAACAGATGGAGTGTGTGGGGAAATGTTGAGGTATGGTGGTGAGATAGTGATAGAATGGGTATGGAAAATTTGCAAACTAGCATGGGAGAAGGGGAGTGCACCCGATGACTGGAAGACTGGCATAATAGTCTCCCTATATAAGGGCAAAGGGGAAAGAGGAGTGTGTGGTAACCACCGAGGAATATGTCTTCTAAGCGTAGTAGGGAAGGTATACAGTAGGGTAGTGATTGAGAGAGTGAGAGTGAGAACGGAGAAATGGATAGGCGAAGAGCAGGGAGGCTTTAGGAAGGGAAGAGGATGTGTAGATCAGATTTTTACCCTGAATTGTGTTGTGGAGAAGTATCTGGAGAAGAAACAAAAGGTGTATGTTGCCTTTATGGACTTGGAGAAGGCCTATGACAGAGTGGATAGAGAAGGTTTGTGGAAAGTACTTAGAATATACGGAGTAGAGGGCAAGTTGCTGAAAGCAGTGAAGAGCATGTATGAGGGTGCAAAGGCGGCAGTACGTGTGGAGAGTGAGCAGAGCGAGTTCTTTGACCTGAATGTTGGTTTGAAACAGGGGTGTGTGATGTCCCCGTGGTTGTTTACTGTATATATGGATGGAGTTATGAAAGAAATACTATCAAGAGCAGTGGATGTTGGTGTATCGCTGAAAAGGGAGGGAATTGAGTGGAAGCTACCTATACTGCTGTTTGCGGATGATACAGTTCTGATGAGTGATAATGAATGGGAGTTGCAGGGTCTGGTAAATGAGTTTGGAACAGTGTGCGAAAAACGGAATTTGAAGGTAAATACGGGGAAGAGCAAGGTTATGGTCTTCGAAAGGGGTGAAGTCACAGAGTGTGAGGTGAAGCTGAACGGTCAGGCTATGGAGATAGTCAACTCTTTTAAGTATCTGGGCAGTGTGTTGAGTAAAGATGGGACTATGGATGAAGAGGTGCGGGAGAGGGTACAACAGGGGAAGAGGGTTGTAGGAACGCTAAAAGCAGTAACAAGAAATAGGGTGGTCAGTATGGAAGTGAAGAAGTCCTTGCATGACAGTGTGGTAATCCCGACACTGACTTACGGAAGCGAAGCATGGACGTTGGTTGAGAGACTCAGACCAAGAGTGAGAGCAGTGGAAATGAATTACTTAAGGAGTGCGTGCGGAATTACATGGAGGGAGAGACAGACTAATGAGGAAGTAAGAAGGAGGTGTGGTGTGGAGGTAGATGTGCTGGAAAGTGTGAAAAGGAACAACTTGAGATGGTTCGGCCATATGGAACGTATGGAAAGCGAGAGAATGACTAAGAGGGTGTACGAGAGCGAGGTGGAGGGACAGAGGGGGAGAGGTAGACCGAATATGAGGTGGAAGGATGGAGTGAGGAACTACATGAATGAAGGCGGTGCTGGTTGGGGGGAGGGGCGTCAACTGACTGGGGACAGAGGTGCATGGGGGCGGTTCGTTCGTGGCCACCCCTTCGGGGATCACGGCGTCAGGCAACAGATAGATAGAGATAGAATATCAATACTTCAAACTGAATATTACAAGAAACCAACAAAACTTAATTTTAAGCTCATCATCACGGAAAGAAGAAAGGAGCTACAGAGGATGTGTTTGGTGTTTTCTGTCAATTTAAACCCATTTTCCGAGTAATGAAAATTAATAGCGATAACGTTAAATGCTGTATGATGGTGCATGGTATCAATACTTCATGAAAACACCAAACAATCCTCTGTAGCTTCTTTCTTCTTTCCGTGATGATGAGCTTAAAAAAGTTTTGTTGTTTTCTTGTAATATTCATCTCCATGTCAAGGGAATATGAAGTACGATGTAGGGAAGTTTTTGGTGTCAGTTTGAAGTATTGATATCATGCTTCATAATACACTTTATAGTTTTTTTTCCTATCCTTATCTTATTGAAGAAAAACTGAGTTAGCAACTACAATAAACAACAATATGCCGAATTTAAGGGTCCATAACTACAAAACAATGCCCCCAAAAGTCTATGTATATATAACAGTATTTACTTAGAATTACTTAATCTTTCATCTCTGGAGGTATTTGACAAAACTCGCGGGACACCCTGTATATAATATATATATATATATATATATAGACAAAATACCGAGGGAGAATGATAGAAATGGATTGATCGATAGAAATATGGCGAGAGAGAGAGAGAGAGAGAGAGAGAGAGAGAGAGTGTGTGAATGAGTGGAAGACAAAGAAAGAGTGCGAACCCCCTAAAAGAGATGAAGACAGCGATACCCGAGTGAATAACCAGGAAACACTCAGAGCTAGACAGAGTACAAGACACAGAGATTACAGAAACACACCAGACACAGATTACTGCGAATACCGAGGAACAGAACAGGGAGAGAGAGAGAGAGAGAGAGAGAGAGTGTGAATGAGTGGAAGACAAAGAAAGAGTGCGAACCCCCTAAAAGAGATGAAGACAGCGATACCCGAGTGAATAACCAGGAAACACTCAGAGCTAGACAGAGTACAAGACACAGAGATTACAGAAACACACCAGACACAGATTACTGCGAATACCGAGGAGAGAGAGAGAGAGAGAGAGAGAGAGAGAGAGAGAGAGAGAGAGAGAGAGAGAGAGAGAGAGAGAGAGAGAGAGAGAGAGAGAGAGAGACACTTAACTTAAGGGGGGACGGGTGTATATATTTCCTCATTTATATATATGTTCCTAATTGTTTTTAGTTTCCTCCCTAGACCTCCATCACGCTTTACAAAAACAAAACAAAAACAAAAACACACACACACACACACACACACACACAAAAAACAAGATCCTCCTTCAAGATATATCTGTAAATTTTTCGATAGAAAAATGTCCCGGCCGAAGGCTGGTTTCTCTTAAATTACAGGTTCGCTATCACTCACATGGAAAATATCGACACCTAAATGACACGAAAAGTCTTAAAATTGACAAAGAAATGGAACTAAAAGTTTTAAAATCGCCAAACTAATAGACCGACCGTCATAAAATCTGAAAACTAATAGGGATACACGTGAGGAAGAAGGGGGGCCCAGATAAACGACCTATCTCCTCTTAACATAATAACCTTTATTTACCGCTCCACAGAGTCGCATATTGGATGTGAGCAGACCATAATATATTTCGGTACAATAATTGTTTGTGGTACGGTAGCGCTAATAAGTCGTGTCCTAGCTGTCATTACGTTTGGCTCTCTCTGTGCTGTATTAATGTTTGTCAGATGTTGAATAGGGTGTGTAAAGACAGTAACATGTTTGTATATCTCACTTGAAACGATAAGTTAAGGCTTAGATAGTGCTGATACCAATAATGGATCTAAATATACTTGGTGCCGCGACATCACTTATTAGGCCGCCTGTACAATACTTCAATTACAATTGGGCACGCAATATCAACGTCTTGGCCATGTACAAAATGGGACTATTTTACTAGTTACAACATCAATACAAATCATACAGTTTATTGAGATAACATTCAAAGATAACGTCGTTTTCAGAAAGGTGACGACAACTTGCAGAGAGAGAGAGAGAGAGAGAGAGAGAGAGAGAGAGAGAGAGAGAGAGAGAGAGAGAGAGGGGGGAGGGAGGAGTGACTTATTATCTGGGCTTCTGAGGTATATAGCAAGGAAGAAAGAGAAAGAGTATGTGTGTGTCTTATTATCTGGGATTCCAAGGGTTATAACAAGAAAAGAAAGAAAGAGAGAGAGAGTGTGTGTGTGTGTGTTGGGGGGGGGGGGGGGATTACTATCTGGGATTCCTGAGGGATATAATAAAAGCAGAGAGAGTGTATGTATGTGTGTGTGTGTGTGTGTGTGTGTGTGTGTGGCTTATTATTTAAGATGCCAAGGGATATAGCAAGAAAGATAAAGTTACATAAGACATAGATACACACCGTACACTCACCACACAAGCCTAACGATTCCAGATAGGTGGTCAGAATATATGTCTAGTAGATAATAGATAATAAAAGCAAATGGGAATGAAAGGATACACAACAATAATATTTGTACTCCTTGCTAATAAAATAAAGTGGAAACAAACGGATAGACAATTATAATATAATTATGTACCCCACGCTAATAAAAGAAAGTGGAAATAGAAGGATAGACAATTATAATATCTGTACCCCACCCTCCATTCCCTCCGGCAAATTGGAGTACCGTGAAGAAAGTTAGAAATTATGTAGATTCTTCCAGCTTAAGAAGTCGCCTCAACTCATTTGTAGAAAATTAGAAATGGACGTGAAATTACCTGCACACCATCACCAGTTTGGTACAAAGCTATTATATAGGAAAGCAAGCAACAACAGGTGAACTGATTTTACGAGGTAGCATATAAGTTATAGAGGTGGACCGGATATCCATATCCGCATCCGCGGATATCCGCATCATTTTGTACATCCGCATCCAATAATGCGGATATAGTGCGGATATTTTCGTAACTAATAAGTCATAAAAACTTATTATATATACACTTTTACAGAATAACTAATTAACTATTAACCCCTTGAAGCTCTGACACGTTTTATCAGTTTATTTTTGCTATCATTAGACGATTTTATGCTGCTTAGGAAGGATATGTGGGTATTAAAAGGGTAAAGAACTAAAGACTATCCCAATCAACCCTCTGACTTCCATATACCCTTCCTAATCTGAAAAAAATCGTCTAATAATAGTCAGAGAACAAACAAAAAAGTGCATCATGGTCCTTTTCATGGATCCTCAGAGGGTTAAGAAGTAAATAGGACTATCCGCATCCGCATCCGCAAATACTGAAAATAAATATCCGCATCCGCAAATTTCAAGAAATCAATATCCGGTCCACCTCTAAAATTTAAGTTATAACTAATATTGCTAATTTTACTGACGTGCCAATAATATTTAGGCTCGAACACAATATGGGGTCTTTAATTGGTCAGCAAAGTAAACATAAAAGGACACAAAGTATAGTTTATTACAGAGGAAATTTATGTTCACGCATATACCCTGTTATCATGAATGCAGGGTTGGATGTGCAGTGTTCTTTCCCAGCTAAAATTGTATTGGGAAGCTTACTTGTCCTCGGTCAGATCTATGTGTTTTTTTTTTGTTTTTTTTTTTATATATATTCCAACTTACTTCCTCTCGGGCATAGGCTGAGAGCCTTAACATTCACCGCTTTACAATGAACAGTGAAGCCCGTGAGGTCTTGTTCCAGTCTAGGGAATGAGACATGTGAAGCACGTAGAGTACAACGAGCACCTGCCATCTTGCCTTCACATGAGGCACGGTGCTCACTCATGGCCCGAAACGACCCCATCTCTGAAGCCACCTCGTTCCCGTGCTTCACTGTCTCACCCCCTACACTCGGACTCTCACACTTACACACACACAACGCCACCTGTTGAGCAGATAACTCCCCAGGCATTGCACCCCTATAGCATATTTTGAATATGGGAATATTCATACAGTGCTATTTAATCAGGGAACAATGAGGGTATTTTATTGACGTTTCAGTGGGCTTGTGGTAATGCACTGATACCAGGTACAGCACAAATTCCATCCCAATAATATCTTCCCATTGATACATCGGGATTTGAACCCGGGACCTTTGGATTACCAGGCCAGTGGCAAGACCACTCCACCACACCTCCCCTAATAGTTTTAGGTTGCTCGGTGTGTACATAGAAATAGCGACAAATATTGAACTATAGGCCTAGTCTATCCATTATAAGTTGGGCACAAATCTAGACCACAAACCACTATAACTAAAAAGGGCTAGAGCAAATGGGCTATAATTTTCCATACCTATTCCCTGGCCGAGCCTTCCCAAACGGTAGAGGTATTAGCTTGATTACTCTAGCCGTTTCTGTGTATACAATAGAGGTTAGTGGTCAAGATTTATGCCTAACTATGATGAATGGACTATAGATAGAACTAGATTTATCGGACCCGATGAGAAAATTAATAATGGGTGTGTATTTACGTAGTATTGTATATGACATCTCGTATTAATAGGCGCCTTCACAACAACTTCCTCCCCACCAACAACAGAGTGCTCTAGTCAATTACCTATCGTCTGTCATAAAGGGGAAACAAATCAGTAAGGATGGTGTAAAGATTAAAGGGAGATTGGTTGTATTTCTAGACCCCCTTCTCCCTCATGCTTAGCCCCATTAGTTTTCATAATGTAAGATGTTTGCCCCATTAGTTTGTCGATTTTAAGACCTTTCGCCCCATTTCTTTGTCAATATTAAGATCTTTCGTGCTATTTAGGTGTCTATTTTCTTCTTGGCGAACGATAGTGAGCCTGTAATTTTGGAAGAACCGGCCTTCTGCCGGGAGATTTTCTACCGAAAAATATACAAATTCAAATTAATCTACAAGGAGGATCTAATGGATTGATTTTTAAAGTTTGATGGAGGTCTACGAATGAAACTAGAAAAATAATTAATACATGAAAAAATAGACCAAAAATTGAACCATCTCCCCTTAACTGCCACGGAATGGAATTGCAGAAGTGGTGGTTCTGGAGAGGTAGAGAGAGAGAGAGAGAAAAAAAAAAAAAAGAGAGAGAGAATAGTGATAGAGAAAGGTGTGTGTATGAGAGATAACGTATGGAAGGTAGAGAAAGAGAATGAGAGACGAACAACTCGGATTAAAGAGAGAGAGAGACAGGCAAATTAGATTTCGAAGAGTCTACTCAGCTGAAGATCTACACCTTCTAATGGCTTCAAAATGGACTACAGCACTAGATGGGGGGGAAAGAACTGCCGTGCTTGCCTTGGACATAGAAGGTACCTTTGACAGAGTATGGCACAATGGACTACTGAAAAAACTAAAGGCAGTTGGGGTGGAGAACAAATTATTTTTCCTGTTAGAAAATTATCTAAGCAACCGACAATTAAGAGTGGTACTACGTGGAAACACTTCAGAGCTGCAAAACATTGAAGCAGGAGTGCCACAAGGAAGTGTTTTGGGACCACTCTTGTGGAACATATTTTCAAACGACTTCCTACACCTTATCCCTGAAGCTCTTCTTGCCTTCGCAGAAGACGGTACCCTCACAATTATAAACGATCCAGATGCTGAGGAAGAAACTGTGAAAACGCTCAATGCCTGCATCGATAAAATAGTTGACTGGGGTAAGAGGTAGAAAGTTTGCTCCCCAAAAAACCCAACTTATGCTCATCACAAGATCTAACACTCAACTTAAACTAAACTTTAATGGAAAGATTATCAACTCTCAAGAGGAGATCGAAATCTTGGGAGTTAAATATGATATAAAATTGAGTTTCAAATCTCACATCGAAAATATTGCAAGAAAAGCCTCCATAAAACTTACATCTTTAAGGGAAATAGCATGATTCCTAGACAAAAAAGGCAAAGAACTCTTGTATAAGGCTCAGATAAGATCTTCTATGGAATATTCACATCTCGCATGGGGAGGAGCAGCCAACACTCATCTTAGCCTCCTAGACAATGTCCGGAGGAGAGCACTGAGGATTATTGAGGGAGATATTCTACCAGTACCGGAGACGGAGCTAGACCGTCTGCAACATCGTAGGGACGTAGCTGGCCTAACAACACTTTTCAAGATACAACAGCAACATGAACCATATCTACAATCACTGAGGCAACATCAGCGCAAACTAGGACGCACCACAAGAACAGTGGTCAGAGCACCTACAGCACTGGAGGAGCCCCGTTGTAACACCACTCATTACCAGAGACAGTTTGTACCTAAATATTGTAGAATGTGGAACACTTTGCTGTTGGACGGTGAAGAATTATCAAATAATACTGTTCACAAATTTAAATGTAAAATTAATATATGGTTAAAAGAACACAACTAAAAAAAAAAACAAAAAAAAAAACATGGTAAGAATTTAAGATAGGATCACTAGTCATAATTAGTCCTTTAGTCAAATAATCCTTTGATAGTTCAGAACAATAATTAATCATTGTAACCATGAATTTCCAAGTGTAAAAAAATAAAAAAATAAAATAAAGAGAGAGAGAGAGAGAGAGACCACGGAATATAGCACAGGTATTGAGAAAGGTGTGAGAGAGATATAGCGTGTGAAAGGTAAGAGAGAGATAAGAGAGAGAGACACGGGTGTAGAGATATGGACATGAGCGGGACAAACTGGAGAGAGAGAGAGAGAGAGAGAGAGAATTGACCACTTGCAAATTTCAAGTTCTAAGGGGAGGTCTATTTATTTTGTTATTTTTTTTTTATTTTCTCCCTCATGTTTAACCCCATTCGTTTTGAGATTATAAGACGTTCGCTCCAATAGTTTGGCGATTTTAAGACTGTTTTGCCATTTATGGGTCTGTAATTTAGGAGGAAGCGGCTTGGACATTTGTTTTACTGAAAAATGTACAAATTGATTTCGAAGAGGGGTTTGGGGGGTATTTAATAAGCTTGATGGAGGTTTTGGGAGGAAACAAAAGGATATAATAAATTAATGATTAATTGAACAAGTAAATACAAATCACCCCTTAAGGAAGTTGGAGCTGTAGACAACTAGGCATCAATATGTAGCAGAATTATCATCTAAAATACGGGTGCAGTGATAAATACATCAAACCAAATGCAACATACTCTCTAGCCATCAATATCCTACATTATTATTACATTTATATTTAGTATCAATGTTGACGACTCCAACTGCCTTATAGCCTAAAATTCGCACGTGATTGATTATTAGAGTTAGTTGCGTGTGTGTGTGTACTTACTCTAGTTGTATTGCGGGAGTGAGCATGCTCGTTATTTCCCGCCTCCTATATGTGTAGGTGTTATATGTATCGTTGGAATGGCTGTGGATGTGTGTGTAGTCTGTATTTTTAGCCAATTGGCGACATCGGAAACGAAGGCTTAGGGTGGATCTGTTTGGTACCATTCTCAC
>JBAKBP010018700.1:0-46164 GCA_037953745.1 Lithodes maja | reverse complement strand
GTCAGCTCACAGAGTTTTGCGCCAGGGCACCTAAGACCAGGAAGCGTTTTTGTATCCCTGGTGGTGGTGTGGATGACGTAGTTGCAGCAGTTGACGAAGTATCAAAGCTGGCCCCTGCTAATACAATGTACGTCATCCACGTTGGATCCAACGATGTGCAGCGAACCCGGTCGGAAGATTTGCTTTTAAAGTACCAGCAGCTGATCAAGTCGTTTAAGGAGAAGTCATCAAGGATCATCGTCTCAGGAATCGTCCCCCGGCTCGGTGTAGAGAGCCGATTTTACAACATAGCCACCAGCACAAATCGTTGTCTAGCAAACCTCTGCAGGAAGGAGAACGTGGGATTCGTCGACACCTGGGACAATTTCTACTTCGATGACTATTTGTTTTCGGACGATGGAGTTCATCTGAACCAGGTGGGAGCAGCACGTTTTGGGCGTCTTCTCAACGATGCGGTGAAGGATTTTCGGAGAAGAAATCGACTCAGCACAGGACAACCAGGAAGGAGGACCGAAGACAGCGAGGAAGACAGCGAGGACGGCAACCTACAAAGGAATTAAATACTAATCCGTCAAGAACCGCGAATTTGGATAAATCTCCACCAACACGACCCAAATTCAAAACCGTCAGGGATAACGACCGAGGACCGAGGACAGCCATGAATGTAAATGTAGATCCGACCAGAACCAAAAATTCGATGAAAGAACGTAATGCGAGTTCTAAAACCGCAACTTTAAAGGTTTTCTATGCAAACGCTCGTAGCATACGCAATAAATTTTCAGATTTAGAGGAACTAGTGTTTACAGAAAATTATGATGTGATTGGCATAACAGAATCTTGGCTCAATACAGAAGATAGAGACTTTTTAGCAGAGTATTCACTTCCCGGTTATGTAATGTTTGAGAACAGCCGAATAAATAAAAATGGAGGTGGCGTTTTATTTTATATCAAAGAAAGTCTTAACCCGACCCTCGTGTCAAAACCTCAAATTGTGAACGTCGACACATCTTTTGTGCTAATAAAGAATAATAAAGGTACAAAAATAATACTTGCGTTAATATACAGACCTCCAGCTCAATCAGTGCAAACTGACCGAGAAATTTACGAACAAATTGCAGATGTAAGTAACTCACAAGATACCGTAATTTTTGGCGACTTTAATTTACCTGTGACCAAGTGGGGCGATACTCTTACTTCACACTCCGGACATGACTTGTATACGAACTTGCAAGAGAGTTCGCTTTATCAATTTGTTCGAACGCCGACCCGTGGTAATAACGTTCTTGACATTGTACTTGCAACAAAAGAAGAATTGATAGAGAATTTGAATGTTGGTGATGAATTCAGTAACAGCGACCATCGTACGATAACTTTCACTTTAAAGTTTACTAGTAACGAACCAAATAGTAGCATCGAAAAAGTCCCTAATTTCAAGAAAGCAAACTTCCATAAACTTAGAGCTATGTTTAAAGAAACTGACTGGAGCTTTTTAATTAACAATAACGACATAAATACATCTTGGAAGTTATTCGACACCACTTACCTAAAAGCAGTGCAAGACTGCATACCATCGAAAATACGGCGTCCAGGCCATAATAATAAGCCCAAATGGTGGAATAAAGATATTTCAAACTGCCTGCTTGCTAAAAAATTTGCTAATGATAGATTAAAATCCTCACAAAATGACGAAGAACGGGTGAAATTTGTAGAGCTACGACGCAAAGCCAAAAAGTTAATTAAGCAAAGTAAAAAGACCTTAGAGTTACATATTGCGAATCAAAGTAAAACAAACCCGAAAGAATTCTATAGTTATATCAGAAAGAAAAAAGTAGTTACTTCAACTGTTGGACCGTTAGTCGATGAAAAAGGAGAATACACCAAAGACGAAGTACAAATGAGTAATGCCCTCAATACCTTCTTTGCATCAGTTTTTACAACCGAAGACCTCAGTGATATCCCTACACCATCGCCGATTCAGATTGATAATTCAGATGTTCTAAGCAATATCACCGTTACAGAGAGAGAAGTATTGAATTGTTTAGATAAACTCAAAGTAAATAAAACGCCAGGACCTGATACAATCTCGCCTAGAGTTCTAAAGGAAGCTAAGAATGAGCTCTCCAAACCACTGACATTACTATTCAATAAATCCTTGCAGTCTGGAACTATGCCTGATCAGTGGAAGCTAGCCAACGTAACACCGATATTCAAAAAAGGCAGCAAATCCCTACCCAGTAACTATCGTCCAATTAGCTTAACCTCAGTTGTATGTAAAATGCTAGAAACGGTCATACGAGACAGACTCGTAAATCACTTAGAGGAAAATAACATACTTAAAGATACTCAACACGGCTTTCGTAAAAAACGTTCCTGTTTAACAAACCTCTTAGACTTCTTCCACGATATCCTCAACCTCTACGATGAGAGTAAAGCTGTAGATATTATATACCTTGATTTTCAAAAGGCCTTTGACAAAGTTCCCCACAAACGTTTACTGCTAAAACTAAAAGCGCATGGAATACAAGACGGTGTGTTGAAATGGATAGAAAATTGGCTCAACAACAGAAAGCAAAGAGTAGTCATAAACGGTAAGGCATCTAAATGGACCAATGTAAGTAGCGGGGTACCCCAGGGATCGGTACTAGGACCAATTCTCTTTCTAATTTACATCAACGACATAGATGAGGGTCTCACCTGCACAATCTCAAAATTTGCTGACGATACAAAAATTGCAAATAGCGTACTCTCAAAAGAACAAGTTGACGATATGCAACACAATCTAGATAAATTGTCATGTTGGGCCCAAATTTGGCAAATGAGTTTCAATGCGGATAAATGTAAAGTACTACATGTCGGATACCTAAATGAGAAAGCAAACTATTCGATGAATGGCACTCAGCTTAAGAATGTAAACAGAGAAACTGATCTGGGAGTAACAATATCGAGTAACCTAAAACCGAGTCAACAATGTTCAGAAGTTGTTAAGAAGGCAAACAAAATAATTGGCTTTATAGGCAGGTCATTTGAGCATAAATCCAAAGAAGTTATCCTAACCCTTTACAATTCCTTAGTCCGCCCTCTTCTGGAATACTGCGTTCAATCCTGGTGCCCTTATTACCAAAAAGATATAAACAAGCTAGAACGAGTTCAACGTAGAGTTACCAAAATGATACCTAGCCTAAAGAACAAACCATACGAAGAGCGTCTTAGAGAATTAAATCTATTTCCTTTAACCCAGCGCAGATTAAGAGGCGACTTAATTCAAGTGTTCAAAATCATCAAAGGCATCGACAATATGAACTGTAGTAAGTACTTCACTATCGACCAATCTAATTACACACGGGGAAACGGTTGCAAAATTATTGGTAAATCTTTTAACTCGCACGAATCTAAGAATTTCTTCTTCAATCGAGTTGTCAACTTGTGGAATGGGCTTCCCCGAAACGTTATAGACTGCAGCACCGTTGATTCATTTAAATTCCGCCTAGACAAATATCTCGCATCAAACCCGCGACTGACTGCGTTTGTAAATGAATAACTTTATCCTCCCCTCAGTTACTAACCCATATGTCCCCTACTAACTTCCTAGTCCTGCCACGTTAGTGGCAGGGCAGTAGTTCCCTTTCCAATGTTCCCTTACCCACTCTAAACCACTGTTTGGACACTTGATCCTCAGTGTTTTGGAGGACAAGCAGCCTAGAAGGGTCACTAGATCTGTTGTTGCTTGATTTCCTTTGTACTCCTTTGTACTCCTTTGTACCATCACCACCATGTATTAACCCCTTCTGTACTGTCGACATCCTTTTTATCTGGCTAATACTAATCGAATTAATTCAATTTAGGAAGCATCTCTAGCAATTATAAGGCTTTGAACTATCACAATCAACTCTTTTAACCACCACTGATCCTTCCTAAGCTGCAGAATATCGTCTTGATATAGTTAGAATATAAAGTAAACGTCGCTGGTACAGAATGGTATAACACAACTGGCAATCATCTATATCATCTAAAAAAAAAAAAAAAAAAAAAAAAAAAAAAAAAAAAAAACTTATACTTATATATACCAAACTATTACCATCACCTGTACTGTAATAATTGCTTCCACTACCTCCTGAAATCAATATCATGACTAGTATTACTGCCGTCATTACCACTAACACTGCCAGCTACTACATCGCTACCACCATCACCACAACCACTACTGGGGGCATTGACCCGGGGGTGCAAGCCAATGGGCTGATGAAAATGCAAGTCCATGGGCTGATGATCCCCTCCCCAGCTGCCCTCTCAGAGACAGATCTCATTTCACCCAGGGTCCTGAGCATCTGGATGGTTTCGGTCTACCGGACTCTGGACTGCTCGGCCAGATTGTCTGGGGAACTACAGCAATAACAACAACTACCATCACCACCACTATAATGAACACCACCAATAATAGCAATGCTACTACCGCCACCACTATAACCTACAATACAGTTACCACCATCACCACTACTAACACCACCACCAAAGCCACAACCACCTCTATAAACAACTACTATCACCACCACCACCACTAATAGCAACACTACTACCACCACCACCATCACCGCGGCTAACCTCCCCCCCACAACCACCACTGTATACACAACTATACTATCACCACCACTAATAGAAATGCTACTACCACCACCACTATAATCAACAATAAAATTACCACCATCACCACTACTAACACCACCACCAAAGCCACAACCACCACTATAAACAACTATCACCACCACCACCACCACCACTAATAGCAACACTACCACCACTATAACCAACAACACTATTACCACCATCACCACTACTAACACCACTATAGACAACTATACTATCACCACCACCACCACTAATAGCAACACTACTACCACCACCACCACTATAACAAACAGCACAATTACCATCATCACCACTACTAACACCACCACCAATACACCACAACCACCACTATAACAACACAATTACCACCATCACCACTACTAACACCACCAACACCACAACTACCATTATATACAACTGCTATCACCACCACTAATAACAACACTTCTACCACCATCACTACTAAACCACCACCACAGCTACTACTACCACCACCACCCCTACCACCACCACCAACAACAATATCATGGAGCCGGACACGCCATGGACAGATTAGACCATGGCAGGCGGGGTAGTGGATCCTGGATTAAGAGGAGAGAGAGGACAAGATGGTGGAGGAGAGTCGGGTGGTGGAGTAAATTTGGATGAGACTATTAGATCTCAACCAGTGTCAAATAAATACGGGCCAAATAAACCAGGGTCACATTTTTAGCATAAAGTAGTCAATGCAAACCAAGCAGTATTGATGGAGTCGACACTGGTTAAAATACAAGAGTTGAAATGGTTGAGTGGTGTATCATAAACATAATTGATCGAGTCGGCACTGGTTGAGAGCTACTGGTTGATATGGTTTACTAGTTGAATGGTATGTCATAAACGTAATTGATCGAGTCGGCACTGGTTGAGAGCTACTGGTTGATATGGTCTCCTGGTTGAGTGGTGTATCATAACAGTATTTCTCGAGTAAGCACTGGTTGAAAGCAGGTCTATTGGTTGAGTAGTAGGTGATAAACATCATTGATTGAGTTAGCACTGGGTGAGAGCTACTGGTTGATATGGTCTACTGGTTGAGCGGTGTGTCAGTGTGGAGTGGAGTGGTGTGGGTGGTGTAGATAATTCGAGGTGATGTGTGGAGATTGGTTTAGCGTTTAGGATGAGCGGGGATGAAGGAAGGGGTGTCGAACGAGTAGAAGACGATTGACGTTTGGTCCTACTCATACTTAAGCAACATTAATCATCAATTACAAACCCCAAGGCACTTGAATTAACTAATGAAAGCATATGGGCCTCCCGGGATTCGAACTCGGGACACTACACCCAGAACATAAGCAGCTAAACCATTACATCACCAACACAGTTAAAGGTTGAATACACAATCACGATTTACAGGCTATCAGATGGATCATTTGAAAGAATTGACCATTTCGCCACACTATAACGCCATTTTATGTATTCTGGCCATCACTAGACGATTTTCTGCAGCTTTGGATGAATCTCTAGTAATAAAATAGGCAAAAGCTATCCCGATTAACTCTATGATCATATGACAGGTTTTTTCCTAAAATGAATTAAGTCGTTTAAACGACCGACGAAAAGAAACGAAACAAAAAAACAATCGTCATCGTTTTCTCAAAGGGTGATATTCGAATATACTTTCTATATGTTGAGGGCAAATCATCAAGATTTCAGATTTCATGACATTTGGCCCATTAGTTTGGCGATCTTAAGACCTTTCGCCTCCATTTTCTTTATCAATGTTAAGACTTTTCGTGTCATTAAGGTGTCGAATTTTCCCTGGGGAGCGATAGCGAGCCTGTAATTTAAGAGAAGCCTGCCTTCGGATGAGAGTTTTTTCTAGCGAAAAATGTACAAATTTATCTTGAAGGAGGGTCTTGGTCGGGTGTTTTTTAAGTTTGATGGAGGTCTAAGGAGGAAACTAATAAAAACATGATACATAAATGAGCAAATAAAAATGATCTCTCTCTCCTTAAACCACTGGACCACACCACTCCTCACTCACACACACACTTGCTTGCTTATGGTATTATTATTATTATTATATGAGATGCCGAAGTCTCCAACCAGGGTGCAGAAACACCATCAAGATCAATCCACACAAAACACCCGGAGGCACTGGAGAGAGACTATGGCAACTCAGGAAAAAATAAAAACATACACTGTATACTGTACTGTACATATACACATATTAAACACAGATAACATATTATGCAGTGGAGGATATCAAGCTTAAATATAATACAATAAAATAGAATAAAATAAGTTTAAAAATTAGAATTAATGCTGCAAAAAAGCATTAACTCTAGACTTAAAAATGGAGATATTAGCTGAATTGACTAGCTCATTTGGCAACTTATTCCACAAGTCAACCATGGCCGGCACAAAACACCGTGAAAACTGTGTAGTAGAAAAATTAACACGGCTCATGGCAAGATAATTAAGATTGCTTGTGAATCTAGTTGCACGAGCCCGGACATAGGGCCCAGGCAGAACCCCATGTAAGGGATGCTGAGGGTTGTTAAAAACTTTAAATAAAAGACTAAGGGCACCAACTTTACGTCGATGACACAGATCCATCGTAGTCCGATGATGACGTTCCCTTCCTGCAAAGCAGGAAGAGAAAACCTGCGCATAGAAGAGTTTAGAGTGCCGAGGGAGGTGCGCAGTTCCAACTTCACTATCTTGGTACTGAACAGGGGTTGCTGATGGCAAGGGGGTGGTGACCCAAGACGACCAGCTCCTGCTCAATACTGCAGGGGACTGCCGGGATTCCAGTTTGTCGGAAACCGCCAGGACGTGACCCCAACGTCTGCTTTTCTCTCAGGGTGTGCTCCCCTAGCTTTTGTCTTACTAGACTAAACCACAAGGCAGTGGGTGTGTGCGGTTGTTGGTAGATGACAAGGATGCACATCATACCTCTGGGGGCCACCGCATGCCCCGAGATCCCCTAATGATTTAGCCTGGGGTCGCAAGACACCCAGTTACCGTGTGTGGCCCCGGGGAGGCACAATAGGAGTCTTGGTGATGGAGAGGCTATGTACTGGCAGAGGGAGACTTACGCACTCGGCTCCCCTTTTCACCACAAGGGTTAGCCAGCGGCAGCAGCTGAAAGCGAGAATTGCATGCAAGCAAGCAGCACTACACCAACATGCTACTGCACTAGTCGCATCACATCACCCTGTGTGATAACACCTTCCCTACCTCCCCGTCCTCATTCAGACTCCCCTCCTGCCCTCGCCACTGCCCGCTAACCTTTCCTACCTCCCCGTCCTCATTTGACTCGAGCCCGACGCGCCAACCCGCCAACAGCACTTCGCTCTCGCTGCTCGAAATCTGACCATAACTTGAGTACTCCATTACTCATCCCCTTATTTGTTTGCATGAGCTGTAGCTAAGCTCTAGCTTAACTGCCCTGTAGTTGCTTTGCATGTAATTTTGTTGTGTTTTTGACTGATAAAAGTTTGTTTATCGAGACTGCTTTTGTTTACATTTGTACCGGTTAGTGACGACCGACGCTCTAAAGTAAACAAACTATTTGCTTGTTTCATATTATAAAGTTCTAGCACTTATTGTAGATATTTTAGCCCTCACTGTAGTTAAGTGCTTAGCAAACCACCCAGTAGTTATCTTGCATGACATTGTACTGTAGTTTTGACTGATAAACGTTTGTTTTTCAAAATTCTATTTGTCAGGTTAGTAGAGACGCCGCCGATACTAGCGCCACCTGTGTACGCATAAACAAACCCTCTTCTTGTATTTTATATATCAAAGTCTAGCCAATACTGTACTTGGTTTTACTTTTTTATCTTGGTTATCTATATAAATCGCACACTAACATTTGTCAAGATAGTTTTAATATTGGGTTAGAATAATTTAGTTACTGTAATACTTTTTGATAGCCTATTTATTAATCGCATTTCAGATACTTGTCACCATAATAGGCCTCTCACACTATTGCCAGGGATATTACTAACTCCATTATTATTATTATTGTGTCGACCACTGTATAAACTAATATACAGGCTTTAGCCTAACTGTGTCATACTGCTAACATAATTTTATTTTTATTTTCAGGCATAAAATTGTGTTCTATTGCTAACATATTCTTTTTGTGATCAACATATTCTTTTTGTGATTTACAGGCATTAATTGTACCATATTGCTAACCAATATTTTTTGTTACTGTACTGTATACTGCTTTCCAGTGTTCTCACTAGGCTAAATTAACCCTCTCCCCTTTTTTTCTCCCAGTAAATTTTGTAACAAATTACTAGTCCATTTACAATTTTCAGGCTTTAACTGTGTCATACTGCTAACATAATTTTTTTTTTTATTTTCAGGCATAAATTGTGTTCTATTGCTAACATATTTTTTGTGATTTACAGCCATAATATTCTTTTTGTGATTAACATATTATTTTTGTGATTTACAGGCATTAATTGTACCATATTGCTAACAAATATTTTTTGTTACTGTACTGTATACTGTTTTCCAGTTTTTTCACTAGGCTACATTAACCCTCTCCCACTTTTTTTTTCCAGTAAATTTTGTAACAAATTTCTAGTCCATTTGTGATTTTCAGGCTTTAACTGTGTCATACTGCTAACATAAATTTTTGTTTTTTTCAGGCATAAATTGTGTTCTATTGCTAACATATTTTTTGTGATTTACAGGCATATTAATTTTATCATATTGCTAACAAAATTTTTTGTGATTTTCAGGAATTAATTGTATCACATTGCTAACATACATTTTTTGTGATTTTCAGGCTTTAATTGTACCATTTTGCTAACATAAATTTGTGTGATTTTCAGGCATATTGTGATTATATCGTCATGGCGCCGCAACGAACCTGCACGAGTTGTTCCGGTAAATTTGGCCCTACCATGTTTGTTGATACTGATGTCCAAATTTGTAGATTTTGCCAGCTCCGAGAGAAGATTGCGGATGAATTGAATGCAGCTCACCGCAAGATCGATGCCCTGACTACGAAGCTTGAATCCCTTCAAGAATTTGCCACACTCAACGTAGGAGTGCCCTCGGCCCAAGAAACCACTACTATGTCAACCGCCATTCCAGTGCATACAGTACCGGTACCCACACCAGCAGCTACCTTAGATGTTGCAGATAATAATAATGACTCTACTCTCACTCCCCCCCAGGACAACTTTCAGTTAGTGAGAAACAATGTCCATCCCAGTACCAGTACCAGGAAGGTCATCCCGACAACATGCCAAAACCGCTTCAAAATTCTGGCTATTGACGAGGAAGAGGAAACGGAAGAAGTTCGGCTTGTGGGCGACTCCATGGTCCGTGGCCAACTAACCGAGTTCTGCGCCAGGGCACCCAGGACCAGAAAGCGATTCTGTATCCCAGGTGGCGGCGTGGACGACATTGTTGCGGCTCTGGAAGAGGTTTCCAGGCTCGCCCCCGCAAGCACTACGTACATCATCCACGTTGGATCTAACGATGTCCAACGGACGCGGTCAGAGGAACTACTTTGCAAGTACCGGCGGCTGATCAGGTCCTTCAAGGAAAAATCTAATAGAATCTTAATTTCAGGAATTGTTCCCCGGATTGATGTAGAAAACCGATTCTACAACATAGCTACCAGTACAAATCGCCGACTAGCCAAACTCTGCAGGGAGGAGAACATCGGCTTTGTCGACACGTGGGATAATTTTTACTATGATAAATCTTTGTTTTCAGGAGATGGTGTACATCTCAATGAAGTAGGAGCTGCACGTCTTGGTCGTCTGCTGAACGATGCAGTCAAGGATTTCCGTTCAAAAAACGGGGTCAACCAGACCCAAGACAGGGTAGTGTAAGTCAAATACGAACTGAAAATTCAGACAATGCACAATCAGTAACATCCAACTCTAATACTCTTAAGGTGTTTTATGTAAATGCTCGTAGCATACGCAATAAATTTTCAGATCTAGAGGAAATCGTGTTTACAGAACATTATGATATAATCGGCATTACAGAATCTTGGTTAAATACGGAAGACAGAGACTTTTTAGCCGAATATACGCTTCCTGGTTATACAATGTTTGAGAAAAGTCGGATCAATAGAAATGGAGGAGGAGTTCTGTTTTTTATAAAGGAAAGTCTTAATCCCGTCTTAATGTCAAAACCTCAAATTGCGAATATAGACATATCTTACGTACTATTAAATAATAAACGAGGAACTAAAATAACACTAGCTTTATTATACAGACCCCCATCTCAATCAGTGCAAACTGACAGTGAAATTTATGAACAAATTGCAGAAATAACTAACATACAAGATACCGTAATTCTTGGCGATTTCAACTTACCCGTGACTAAATGGGGCGATATTCTTACTTCACACTCTGGACACGACCTCTATGCTAACTTGCAAGAGAGTTCACTTTTTCAATTTGTACAATCTCCGACCCGTGGTAATAATGTGCTTGACCTTGTACTCGCAACAAAAGAAGAATTAATAGAGAATTTGAATGTTGGTGATGAATTCAGTAACAGCGACCATCGTACGATAACTTTCACTTTAAAGTTTACTAGTAACAAATCAAATAGCAGCATTGAGAAAGTCCCTAATTTCAAGAAAGCAAATTATCATAAACTTAAATCAAAACTTAAAGAAACTGACTGGAGCTTTCTGACTAACAATAACGACATAAATACATCTTGGGAGTGTTTCACAACCACTTACCTTAAGGCAGTGCAAGACTGCATACCATCGAAAATACGGCGTCCAGGCCAAAATGATAAGCCCAAATGGTGGAATAAAGATATTTCAGACTGTCTGCTTGCTAAAAAATTTGCTAATGATAGATTAAAATCCTCACAAAATGACGAAGAACGGGTGAAATTTGTAGAGCTACGACGCAAAGCCAAAAAGTTAATTAAGCAAAGTAAAAAGACCCTGGAGTTACATGTTGCGAATCAAAGTAAAACAAACCCGAAAGAATTCTATAGTTATATCAGAAAGAAAAAAGTAGTTACTTCAACTGTTGGACCGTTAGTCGATGAAAATGGAGAATACACCAAAGACGAAGTACAAATGAGTAATGCCCTCAATACCTTCTTTGCATCAGTTTTTACAACCGAAGACCTCAGTGATATCCCTACACCATCGCCGATTCAGATTGATAATTCAGATGTTCTAAGCAATATCACCGTTACAGAGAGAGAAGTATTGAATTGTTTAGATAAACTCAAGGTAAATAAAACGCCTGGACCTGATACAATCTCACCTAGAGTTCTAAAGGAAGCTAAGGATGAGCTCTCCAAACCACTGACATTGCTATTCAATGAATCCTTGCAGTCTGGGACTATGCCTGATCAGTGGAAGCTAGCCAACGTAACACCGATATTCAAAAAAGGCAGCAAATCCCTACCCAGTAACTATCGTCCAATTAGCTTAACCTCAATTGTATGTAAAATGCTAGAAACGGTCATAAGAGACAGACTCGTAAATCACTTAGAGGCAAATAACTTACTTAAAGATACTCAACACGGCTTTCGTAAAAAACGTTCCTGTTTAACAAACCTCTTAGACTTCTTCCACGATATCTTCAACCTCTACGATGAGAGTAAAGCTGTAGATATTATATACCTTGATTTTCAAAAGGCCTTTGACAAAGTTCCCCACAAACGATTACTGCTAAAACTAAAAGCGCATGGAATACAAGACGGTGTGTTGAAATGGATAGAAAATTGGCTCAGCGACAGAAAGCAAAGAGTAGTCATAAACGGTAAGGCATCTAAATGGACCAATGTAAGTAGTGGGGTACCCCAGGGATCGGTACTTGGACCAATTCTCTTTCTAATTTACATCAACGACATAGATGAGGGTCTCACCTGTACAGTCTCGAAATTTGCTGACGATACAAAAATTGCAAATAGCGTACTCTCAAAAGAACAAGTTGACGATATGCAACACAATCTAGATAAATTGTCATGTTGGGCCCAAATTTGGCAAATGAGTTTCAATGCGGATAAATGTAAAGTACTACATATCGGATACCTAAATGAGAAAGCAAACTATTCGATGAATGGCACTCAGCTTAAGAATGTAAACAAAGAAACCGATCTGGGAGTAACAATATCGAGTAACCTAAAACCGAGTCAACAATGTTCAGAAGTTGTTAAGAAGGCAAACAAAATAATTGGCTTTATAGGCAGGTCATTTGAGCATAAATCCAAAGATGTTATCCTAACCCTTTACAATTCCTTAGTCCGCCCTCTTCTGGAATACTGCGTTCAATCCTGGTGCCCTTATTACCAAAAAGATATAAACAAGCTAGAACGAGTTCAACGTAGAGTTACCAAAATGATACCTAGCCTAAAGAACAAACCATACGAAGAGCGTCTTAGAGAATTAAATCTATTTCCTTTAACCCAGCGCAGATTAAGAGGCGACTTAATTCAAGTGTTCAAAATCATCAAAGGCATCGACAATATGAACTGTAGTAAGTACTTCACTATCGACCAATCTAATTACACGCGGGGAAACGGTTGCAAAATTATTGGTAAATCTTTTAACTCACACGAATCTAAGAATTTCTTCTTCAATCGAGTTGTCAACTTGTGGAATGGGCTTCCCCGAGACGTTATAGACTGCAGCACCGTTGATTCATTTAAACTCCGCTTAGACAAATATCTCGCATCAAACCCGCGACTGACTGCGTTTGTAAATGAATAACTTTATTGTATACCCCCCTCAGTTACTAACCCATCTGTCCCCTACTAACTTCCTAATCCTGCCACGGACATTAGTTCTAGGGCAGTAGTTCCCTTTCCAATGTTCCCTTACCCACTCTAAACCACTGTTTGGACACTTGATCCTCAGTGTTTTGGAGGACAAGCAGCCTAGAAGGGTCACTAGACCTGTTGTTGCTTGATTTCCTTTGTACTCCTTTGTACTCCTTTGTACTCCCCACCTCCTCCTCCACTACTTCATACATGAGCTAATACATGTTTTTACTCTCAGTCGGGCTCGAACCACCGATAGCCAGGATGAGAGTCTATGCTTTAATCAAGACACGCACACAACACACACACACGTTCCGCACACACACCGGACACTATAACGTTACATTACAATGTAAAACTTAATTGCAGTGTTCAATACGGATTTCCCCACTAGTGAAAACTGGCCTTCTTTGATGATATAACCTCTGAAATCACCAAGTCCTCGGGATCATGGTGTAGTAGTTATTAATTAGCACATTGAACAGAAGGTAGCCCTTCTTTCCAATTCTACTGTATTGTAGTACTATTTTATATTCTGAAGTATATACGAATGGGAAAATATTTCTTAATGACATATTATGCAATTCTATTAATGGTGGGGTCTACTGCATGCTCCGCTGGATAACACAAACAAATGATAAAACGGTTAGTTTATTGACAAGAATATCAGAGACACAGTTATGGACAAAACATGAAATACAATAACGAGAAATATACAATATGGTATCTGGCTATAAATGTATAATGGCAGGACCCATAGCCCACAGTCAATATCTTAATTTACTTAGTAACAATATCCCATTCTCTCAATATACAAGGTAAAGGATTTAATTATCTTATCACTAGAACCATTCAATCTCTTAGGTTATTCACAAGTTATTAATACGTAAACAAGTATATTCAATCTTAGTTTTAATTCTCTCATAGACTGTACCATTAATCTCTTGGTTAAAATAGCAAGTATCAATCTCTTATTACGACATGTATCTAATCTTTTGGTAGCGTTATTACGGTACAGGGTCGTTGTCAGGGGCAGCCTCAGCAATATGGTACGAGCTCCTCATTCTCCTGCTGCATTTCTTCCCTCAGAACTTGGGGCAACTCCATCACTTAATGGGTAGTTAATTCTTAGAAGTATGGATCAGGGGTTCCAAGGGTGTGCCTTTGTATTAGGGTTTACAACTCTAGCAACTCGGGGCAATTGATAAAGGGCAGCAACTGCAGCAGTGGCTGGGGGAGGCTCGAGGGCAGTCTAGAATATTCTTCTTCTTCATAAGTCAGAACATCTCTTTTTCGTGTGTCTTTCAAGGAGCTATTTGCCGGGCCAGATACTGCAGAGGGAGGAGCTGGGGGTTGATGGAGGAGGACTGAGTTCAGGGAAACAGCAGAGGAGACTGTGTGTTGAGAGGCGGATGGGGGTGTCCTTATAAGGCTTAGTGGCGAATGCTGGTTTCTGCCGCCAGCCAATCACAGGGCTTCCAGGATCAGCGTTAGAGCTGTCAATTTGGGGCAGGATGGTGCTTGTGTTTTTTACATTGGTGCCCATGTTTTTCACCTCGCCTGTGCCTATGTTTCTCACCTCTGGGAATCGGCCAATAGGGTGTTTGCCCGGGCGAGCATCTCTGCCAATCCGGTGGTCGATCTGACGTGACGTCTTATGCTGGATTGTCTTGACTCGGCCAATGAGGGAGTGGGGGGGTTGGGAAGCCTCCACTCATTCTCAGGTTCCACTACTGGAGGAGGGCTAATCCTTCAGCTCGATCAAAGGTGCTGTGGGGGTTTTGGGATCCTGAGGTGCATCAGGCTAGGAGTTTTGGGTTGTTACTTTCGGGGCTGTGTGTTCTGTTTAGGTGACCTCCCAACAGTAATTATTGGCTTAACAGGGGCACTAATAAAGTAAATTATGCAAGAAATATGAATAATTATACGGATGGAATATCTCCCTGGTCAATATATGATTTTATAAAGTATTTGATTAAATTAGCCGAGCTCTAAGTACGAGTTGCTCTTAGATTACAGTTATATACAATATTCAAGAAGAGGGGGATGTGGGTACCAATGGATTCTCGGGTCAGCTATTCATCTCAAAGTGCAGTCACTCCACGTGCCTACTGGAATAAATCGGATAATATTTAAGATACGCCTAGGCACCAGAGGTACCCAAGGTCATATTACTTATCCAAATGAGGTGAGATTCCTTAACTGAGCTTGGAGACTATGATTGGAACATAAACATATAGTAATTGTTGTTACAATACAGAGGTATAATATATAGATATACTCAGGAACTAAGAGAGTGCATTTTATATTGAAGGCAAGGCTACATATGTATATGAAAGCAAGCACTCCAACTATATACAATATACAATGGAGATCGAAGTGAGTCTTTAAGCAACAGGTCTTCAATCTGTAAAGTAGACATTTAGAACATGGTTAGAATCCGAGTTATTATATACAGTATGACATTGTTGTGTAGGATTATGATATCGATCAGGCTGAAAATAATGTCACTGAGAGTTAGTATTCAACGGATGTTGTAAGCCAAAAGAGCATCAGAATCAAAGATATACAGAGGTTATTAACCCTTTGTTACCATCAGGGGTATTTAGAAACGTTTAGTTTAGTTATTTCAACCTCTGCATTTGTCTTTGAGTTAGCTGTGGGCAGAAAACTAATTTTGGAGAGGTAATTATAAGAGTGAGAGAACTCTATTTATTATTGCTAATCTGGCAACCTCTGCGTCATAAAAACGTGAAAGAGTTAACGAAAACGTCAACCAACTACGGATATCAAAGCATCCTCACTTATTATTAAGAGGTAGTATATTCATGTTTGGGAATGCTATTTATTATGCAAAGAGGGACTCTGAAAGCAGAAACGGTATTTACTCAATTGTAAATCAAGGGCCACGGAAGTAAATATCTTTCCCAGGTTTATCAGGGATGTCAGGGATCTCTTCTCTGTCTCTGTCGTCGAGGATGACCGGGCTCCATACTTCTTCTTTCTCATCGTCTTCTTCACCGACCAACTGGAAGACAGCGAATATAACACCAATATTTAAAAAGGGTGACAACAAATTACCTAATAATTACAGGCCTATTAGCTTAACTTCAGTAATTGAAAAAATAATGGAATCAATCATTAGGGATGAAATAGTATATTTCACTGAAAGCAACAATCTTATCACCAATAGTCAACACGGATTCAGGGCAAAGAGATCATGCCTAACGAACTTAATAGAATTTCATGATATACTTTTCAATTTAAATGACTACACCAAAAGTCTCGACATTGTGTAGTTGGACTTTCAGAAAGCCTTCGACAAGTTTCCACATTGAAAATTGCTACAGAAAGTCCAGGGATAAGGAATACCGGGCAAAACCTACGAATGGATTAAAAACTGGCTTAGTGAAAGAAAGCAGAGAGTTATTATTGGTGTTGAATCATCATGGACTCCAGTGACTAGTGGAGTCCCTCAGGGCTAAGTGTTGGGGCCGATTTTGTTCATAATATACATTAATGACATTGACAATGGTATCAATAATATAGTTTCTAAATTCGCGGATGACACTAAGGTAGGAAATGCAATAATTTCGGAAAGTGATAGAATCAGTCTACAAACAGATCTAAATACAATCACAGAATGGTCAGAGAATTGGCAAATGCCCTTTAATGTAAACAAATGCCAGATATTGCAAATAGGCTCTAAAAACAATAAATATGAATATAACATGAACGGGGAGAAAGTTAATAGTGTAACACAGGTAAAAGACCCAGGAGTGCTTATAAATGAAAACCTAAAATCTTCAAACCAATGTACGGCAGCAGCTAATAAGGCAAACAGAGCATTAGGCTTCATCAGAAGAAATGTTCATTATCACACCAGAGACATAGTTATGCCATTATATAAAAGTATAGTGAGACCGCATCTAGAATACGTTGTGCAGTTCTGGTCTCCCTACCTCATAAAGGACATTGTAAAGCTGGAATCTGTGCAGCGAAGAGCAACTAAATTGATCCCTTCTATAAGAAATAAACCATATAATGAGAGACTAAGAGAAGTCGATCTATTTTCACTTAAGAAACGGAGGATAAGAGGACAACTGATTGAGTGTTTTAAGATTTTAAAAGGATTCAGTAACATTAACCGTGATAAACTATTTAAGGTAGCCAAAGAGAGTTCTACAAGAGGAAACAAGTTAAAATTAATAGGTAAGAAAGCAAACCTGGATATAACAAAATGTTAATTAACTCACAGTATAATTAGTGAGTGGAATAAGCTCCCAAATAAAGTAATAGATAGTATCTCAATCTATCTATCTATCTATCTATCTATATGCTCAGGCCCAATCCCCATTTTGGGGGTAGCCGACTCAAGACAGAGCAAGAACAGGGAAAACACAAAAACAACATAAAACAAAACATAAACACAGATAAAAAACACAAACTCTCACACATCCAGGTCACCCAGGAGAAGACCCAGAGACCAGGGTTACCAAGGTCGCTCCAGCACTCCCCCGGCCCCTGACCACCCGGAGAGGTTCCGATCTCGGCAGGCAGACATGCAGCTGAGCCAAAGTCACAAGCCCTCCCACCACACAGTATCTCAATAGATGCATTTAAAAGAAATCTAGACTCATACCACAGAGAAATAGGGATGGAGTAGGTAATAACCAATGATAGAACAATGTGGTAGTAACGAACACTGTTTCCAGTTGAAGAGAGCTAACTGAGGAAAAACAAAAATCTATATAATTATGTATATATATATATATATATATATATATATATATATATATATATATATATATATATAACTACAGGTGAAGGTTTGCATGCAATTTCCTTTCAATTTCTAACTTTCTATAAATTCCTTCAGGCGGTTTCCAAGATCTGGAAGGGTATTCACTTCCAACTGTTTTCATGTACGGCAATTGCCGGACGGTACAGAGGGTGGGGAGAGAGCCTTCTTCTTTGCTATCCTTTCCTTCCACTGTACCTTACTCTCGGGTTAGCTATCTCTACTAGAATTAAGTTCTGACCACCTCGCTGGGATCGTAAGGTCTGTGCGGTCAGTGTATATATGCAAATCTATGTAAAAAAAATCTTCTTATATTTATTCATCTTAATCTTTACAGGAGGGAAAGAGATGCTGATCTTGCCTGAAGACTCGCAGTGGACCCTGAACGAGATTAAGGCAGAACAGGGAAACCTGAATTCTGACCCAGAGCAAGGAGAGCTATGATCTAGGTGGCTATCGCAAGGGAGCCTGAATGAGGGTTCTCACAAGGGAACCTGAGTGAGTAGTGCCTTGCAAGGGAACCTGAACGAGGGTGCGGCCGACAAGATTTGCTGTTGGTTTGGTACTCACGTGGTGGTTGAGCCGTTGCAATCCTGAGGGTCCTGGGACAGTCTTCTCACTGATCCAGGTAGAGGGGCCTGGTTGTTCTTCTTGGGGGGACATCTCGCTGGGGCATCATATGCATGTGGGGCCGACCACACTTCTAGGCTGACTTCAGCTTTCCACAGTTACGCAGCAAGATACGTTGTCTTCTCAGGGTATACCTGCTCTTCTCCGAACTGTGCCCCCTCTCCTGAAAAGGGTTCGACCACACTTCACTGTTTCCACGTGTTGCAATCACTAGGAACTGAGCCTCCTAACGTCCTACTATTATCTTCTTCTCTTCGCACCTGGTTCTCGTCCTCTTCCCTCCACTTTCGTAGGGTATTTTGTAGGTTCGTTGCCCACTCTTTTTCAAGTTGCAAGAAGTATGACTCGGGGTATGGGCCAATCATTTTCTTAGTGATTTCAGATCTTCATGCAGATGGGGGTCATGGTATGGGTTGGGGTCTGCACCACATTCTGGCTTAGACTCAAGAATCGAGGGAGGTTAAGGGCTTGAGGGTTGCGAGCTGAGGAGGAGGTCTTACGGGATGTGCGAGGCCTGTTGCAGAGGAGGGAGAGGAGAGGTGGGACAAGGCTGTTGGCGGGGTTGGTGCCGGACAGAAACTGAGGAGTCTATTGTATTTCTCATGGAAGTTAAATGTCTCCCGCCAAAGTATCTAGCTGGGCACTGGCATCTGTGACTGGTTTGAGCCAATCACCTTTCTGGGTTTCAGATGACGTCGCCGACGAACCTCGCTGGCTAGGTGGGTAAGCTTGGGGGCTAGCCTAGGCTCACTGGTTAGCTGGTTCTGAAGCACATTGGTTTACGTGGGCGGCTCTATGTATTAGGACATCAGTGGCACTGGGAAGTAAATGCAGGGGATGCCTGGCAGTTGCACAGTGTACAGTATGTTGCCTAAAACACTCTGATCCACTGCATGGCCTCCCTGGAAGGTGTGGGTGTGAAATCAGGGGGGTGCCGAGTGGAGGGTAGCTGCAATGCCCTGATGTCTGCAGATCCTGTGAAGGGGGGGGGGGGGGGGGGCAGGTTGTGGTCTTGGCTGACAGCTTTATTCATAACCGACAACAATCACAGTAAATGCATACAGTATATAATTATATATTAGGGTGCATTGAAACAACTGTTACAGACTATGACGAACACATTGTAAAATGGAAAATAAACATATATTTTTGTATCACATTTTTCCCATAAATGTGTTATTTTAGAGATAAAGGCCTTTTTAGAAATGTAGCAAAACAGGGTTACAAGTAAAGAACTTAATTATGAATACATGATAAACCTATTTATTATCGACTTAGCTAAAGGGAAAGCATGGGTTTACCTATTCACACATTAGTAATTACGAAATAAAAGTATCTTAAAATGTGGTGATGATAGTATGTGGTTAGCAGAAAAATATTAATTATTAGCAACATATTAGCGTAAACAAAATATGTAACATTTGTAACTCTGGTCATGGGACATAATGCTGATGCCCAAGTCTGGGTCGGGTATCCGAACGAAGCAGAAGGTAATTCAAGCGTTTATGAAGCGTAGTTCTATTAGGGGCTGATCGTTCTCGCGAAATTGTTACGTATTTAATGAAGATAGTATACTGCATGTACAGTTATGTTCAGGAATGAAGAGTTATCGAGCAATATGAAAATGTATAGGTGCCAAATGTTACATACAGTACAATTGTGACCAGCATACCTGACCAAACACTCATGTCATAAAAGAGAGAGGTTAAAGAAAATTAATGAAAGACACAGACATACATACACACACACATAAACCTCTCATTTCCATGTTTATGTAAGGTAAATAAAATAAGCGTGACAAAGGGAGACGTGTGTGTGTGTGTGAAGTGAAGTTTCCTTAATCATTGCTCATTGTCTCAATTATAACGTCATCGACTATTACTGACAATATTGGTGTGTAACAGTTGTACTGTACAAAAAATAGGTTAGATATTTGGAAAACAGGCATTATATCATGTCCACGTCGATAATTCGATATTTGAGCAAATTCGAGTGGAATCCGAAGCTTCATAAAACGCCTCGAATAATTTTTCAAAAATATATTACATCACTTGGTGGGAATTATACAGTATTTGTTTCAATTAATCTTCTTATTGCACTGTAATGACAATGTACAGTCACGAACATAAATACTGCGACACCAACCAAATAATGTTCGCCCCTATGTCTCCAAAGGTATTGTAAAACTTTTGTATTCAAACTCACAATTATTTCTCAATTTAATTCTAGCTACTGTCAAACGGTTTTATTCAGCTTAGTATAAACCCCTATAGTGGAGCAGATAACTGCAAATTTCAGGAGAATCGTTCAAATGGTGATGCAAGCATGACATTTGGTACATGTACCCTTCAAGGTCCATTCTTCTCAGAAATACCGCTGGCCACGCGAAAATCCAAGATGGCGGTCATTTTTCAAGATGGCTGCCGTGCCTGACCATATATTGCTTAATTCTTTTCTAATTATTACCTGGTGAACATTTTAAGAGAAAACTGTTTCTTGCCAACCAGATTAATGAGAAGCACTGTTTTAATCATTGTCATAGTCTATAATTGGAATTTTAGAATGGCATCCAAGATGGCGTCCATTAATTTCATATGTTCATATCTAAGCAACTACTGAACATATATACATGATTTTTGGTGTGCACATACATTCTTTGGGTCAGATAATCCAATGGAGCCATTTTCACATTTGTTAGTAAGGACTGAGGCAGTGATGAGATCTTGCAAATATAATAGAGTGATGTCAACACACAACCAGGGCACACTGGTAACATCGCTGCTGTGCAACTCAGCATGGGGTTCAGTGTCAGCTTATTTTACTGTACTATACTATAAGTTGTAGTGTAGTTTACTGAACTATACTATAAGTTGTAGTGTAGTTTAATGTACTATACTATAAGTTGTAGTGTAGTTTACTGTACTATACTATAAGTTGTAGTGTAGTTTACTGTACTATACTATAAGTTGTAGTGTAGTTTACTGTACTATACTATAAGTTGTAGTGTAGTTTACTGTACTATACTATAAGTTGTAGTGTAGTTTACTGTACTATACTATAAGTTGTAGTGTAGTTTACTGTACTATACTATAAGTTGTAGTGTAGTTTACTGTACTATACTATAAGTTGTAGTGTAGTTTACTGTACTATACTATAAGTTGTAGTGTAGTTTACTGTACTATACTATAAGTTGTAGTGTAGTTTACTGTACTATACTATAAGTTGTAGTGTAGTTTAATGTACTATACTATAAGTTGTAGTGTAGTTTACTGTACTATACTATAAGTTGTAGTGTAGTTTACTGTACTATACTATAAGTTGTAGTGTAGTTTACTGTACTATACTATAAGTTGTAGTGTAGTTTAATTTAGTGTCCCAAATGCTTTCTAACAGCCCCATATCAATTAGCTACTAGACAGTAGTTGGTAGTTAGTAGATAGAGTTAGATAGCCGCACCTGAATTGGCAGGGTGTGCCAGCGCGGGAGAGCCGAGCCAAGGGTAAGGGGGCTATACATGACTTGCTCATGTACTTACCTGGATGGTGTACAGATCACACGGGACTTAAATGGCACTGGATGAATGATCGGGCTAGGTGTAGGTCACCCGAACCTAGTTGTATCCCATAAAGTAATGTGTGTGTAATTTTGTTAAGGTGGTAAAAGGATAAACCCTCGGCCTTAATCAGAAAGCAAAATGGCAGATTCAAAATCCATTTTTCCCATAAGACAAACTGACTGGTCAAAATGTTGTCTTTGCCAGAAAGACAAAATAGGTGAAGATTTAACATCACCTAGAACCCATTATTCCCTTGAACATGACGGTTATGCCATACTGGCTACCAACATACCGATGATTCATGAAATCCAGGAAATGCCATTGATCGTGGATCCAACAAGGCTTGATGAAGGTGACGGCATAGATGCCACTTTGAGAAGAAATCAGGCAAAATACCATGTCAACTGCCGGTTGTTGTTTAACAACAGTAAGCTGAATCGCGCAAGGAAACGCCGATCTAATCGTCAAAGTAGTGAGTCTGAAGACAATCATGCAAAGCAACGTCGAACTAGCTATGATGGTCAAACTTGTATTTTTTGTGAGAAAGTAGCACCTGCATCTGATCTCAGGCAGGTAATGACCATGAACCTTAACAAGAGGCTACAAGAGTGTGCAGAGGCACTTAACGATGGCAAGCTTCTTGCTAAATTGAGTGGTGGAGATGCTATTGCACAGGAGCTAAAGTACCACAGAGTGTGTCTCAGTGCCCTCTACAACAGGGAAAGGTCCCACCTGAGAAACCTTGAGAAAAGCTCAAGTGCCACTGATCTGGAGCCAGATGTTTATCCATTAATTTTATCAGAGCTGGTGACATACATTGTTGAAAGCAACCTATGCTCAGAAGAGCCAGTCACATTTCGCCTGGCAGATATATGCCACCTTTACCAACAGCGTCTGGCACAACTTGGTGTGGATTTACCACGTGTAAATTCCACCAGACTGAAGGATAAACTTCTGGAAGAAATTCCAGAACTTGAAGCTCATAGAAGTGGAAGAGATGTACTTCTTGCATTTCAGAAAGATGTGGGCAAAGCAATTACCCAAATTTCTGATTTTTCAGATGCACTCATCACTGCTAAAGCAGCAAAGATTCTAAGAAAATGCATGCTTGAACATCAATCAAAATTTGATGGCACATTTCCAGCTGATTGTGTGCAAAATGCCATACCTCCCCTTCTGCTTCAGTTTGTGGGGATGGTTGAACATGGAGCTGACATCAAGTCTCAACTGAGATTTGGAGTTTCAAAGTCTGATCAGGCCATTGCCCAATTGATGCAGTTTAACTGCTACTCTCGATACAAAGAGGGAGCTGCTACACATAGGCACTCAAAAGACAGAGAAACACCATTCCCAGTCTACATGGGACTCTCAGTCTATGCCAAAACCCGGAAAAGAAACCTGGTCGAAATGCTGCATGAGCATGGCCTCAGCATCTCATATGACAGGGTGTTGGAGGTCTCAGCTGAATTAGGAGATGCCACAGTCAACAAGTATGTCGAGGAGGGTGTGGTCTGTCCACCAGTACTGCGTAAAGAGTTGTTCACCACTGCCGTGATGGACAACATCGACCACAACCCTTCCGCAACAACTGCCACAACCTCCTTCCATGGGACTAGCATTTCTGTATTTCAACATCCCACCAAGGTAAATGGTGGCCAGGAGCCAAGATATCACAAAATTTGTCTTTAACCCCAGAATGCCGATACACTACTCAAATAGCACAGCTTTAAATAGCCTTTAAATAGCCTGCTGATGGCTGCTATTTACTTGTATGACGTCACGGTACTTTTGCGGTAATTTTCACTGAGTTCCAATATCACCGAAACTACCGTGATGTCAACACAATGGGTTTAAGGAAATTTCACTATGGCAAAGGTGCGAAAACACGGAAAATCACGGAAAAGTTACCTCACGAAAACAAGCAATATCTCAGTAACTACTGGGCCTATGGAGCTGAATTTTTTTACGAGACAAAAGCTGAAAGTGACCTCTCTCACGTGGTTTATGACTCATTTCTCTATCTTTATTCTTTGATTAGCTATTAAGCCATAAACACTACCGAAAATCGCCAAAAAAATCTGGCCTCCTCGGGTTAATGGCGGCCATCTTGGACGCCATCTTAGTTAAAGTCTAATATGCAACTGCTTTGGACAAAATTACCTTCACTTTTTTTTTTTTTTTTTTTTTTTTTTTTTTTTTTCCCAACTTACTTCCTCTCGGGCATAGGCTGAGAGCCTTAACATTCACCGCTTTACAATGAACAGTGAAGCCCGTGAGGTCTTGTTCCAATCTAGGGAGTGAGACGCGAAGCACGTAGAGTACAACGAGCACCTGCCATCTTGCCTTCACATGAGGCACGGTGCTCACTCATGGCCCGAAACGACCCCATCTCTGAAGCCATCTCGTTCCCGTGCTTCACTGTCTCACCCCCTACACTCGGACTCTCACACTTACACACACACAACGCCACCTGTTGAGCAGATAACTCACCAGGCATTGCACCCCTATAGCATATTTTGAATATGGGAATATTCATACACTGCTATTTAATCAGGGAACAATGAGGGTATTTTATTGACGTTTCGGTGGGCTTGTGGTAATGCACTGATACTAGGTACAGCACAAATTCCATCCCAATAATATCTTCCCATTGATACATCGGGATTTGAACCCGGGACCTTTGGATTACCAGGCCAGTGGCAAGACCACTCCACCACACCTCCCCTTACCACACTTACCACACTTACTCACACTCACCACACTTACCACGTTAGAGCCAAAAAAAAAAATGGATTGGACAGTATTCATGTCTTTTTTCTTTCAATTAACTGACCCATAACAGTAGGGCTCAGTCAGATGTGTCGGCCATCTTGAAAAATGGTCGCCATATTGAATTTTTGCGTGGCCAGCGGTATATGCTTTGAAAGTGAGCTTTGAAGAATACCTGTACCAAATTTCATTCTTGCATCACCATTTGAACGATTGTTTCACTTATCTGCTTCACTACTAGTGATGAAGGAGTTGACGTTATCTGGTTGATAACGCAGCATTTATGCTCGTGACTGTACAGCAGTGGTAATTAATTCTGATCGATTTAGAAGTGTCGAACTGATTAAAAGAATCTCTGAAATTCAAATACCCAGTATAAATTAGTTAGGAAATTCAATTCAACCCGAGACCGCTTCGAATATGTTTGTATATGAATAAATGTTCACATCTGTACAATACATTAAATAACATTGGGCAATAACTTCGTAATGCCCACATTTTGTGGTTCTATTTATCATTCAACATTGGTAATAATTGCTAACATATGACAGTAATATTTGCAGACCACTTGAAGATCGTAATTTGTTTCATCCAAGATACCTTCAGTGTTTCCTATGTTGAAAGAAAGATACATGAATGTTTGATATTAACAGAAAATAAATTTAGTTTTAAAGGTTTATAAAGGGAACATAAATTACATTATGTAAACCCGAAAACTAATCCTGGGTATAAACTAGGAGATTGGGGGGAGGAAGAGGGGCGGGTGGGGGGGGGGGGGGGGGGGGGATGAAGGGGGAGATCAATGCCAGTGTTCGGCTTATAGCACATGCTTGGACGACACTGATTATTTTACTGTATATATATCCTGTAAATCATAAATGCCTTATTAATTTATATTTGATTATAGAATAAAGTGAACTTGCTTTTCTAATCTGCACTTAGCACTTGAAGTCTGTAAGTGTTGTTTCAATAAACCCTATATATATAAATATATATACCGGTATATATATATATATATATATATATATATATGAAGGGGTGAAGCCACAGAGTGTGAGGTGAAGTTGAATGGTCAGGGTATGGAGATTGTCAGCTCATTTAAGTATCTGGGCAGTGTGTTGAGTAAAGATGGGACTATGGATGAAGAAGTGCGGGGGAGGGTGCAACAGGGGAAGAGGGTTGTAGGAACGCTGAAAGCAGTAACAAGAAATAGGGTGGTCAGTATGGAATGAAAGAAGTCCTTGCATGACAGTGTGGTAATCCCTAAACTGACTTACGGAAGCGAAGCATGGACATTTGAGAAAAGACTCAGACCAAGAGTGAGAGGGGTGGAAATGAGTTACTTGAGAAGTACGTGTGGAGTTACATGGAGGGATAGACAGAAGAGTGAGGAAGTAAGAAGGAGGTGTGGTGTGGAGGTAGATGTACTGGAAAGTGTGAAAAGGAACACCTTGAGATGATTCGGCCATATGGAACGTTTGGGAAGCGAGAGAATGATTAAGAAGGTGTACAAAAGCGAGGTGGAAGGACAGAGAGAAAGGATTAAACCGAAAGAGAAGTGGAAGAATGGAGTGAGGAAGTATATGGATGAAGGTGGTGCTGGTTGGGGGGAGGGGTTTCGACTGACTGGGGACAGAGAGGCATGGGGGCGATTCGTTCTTGGCCACCTCTTCGGGGATCACGGCGTCAGGCAATATATAGATGTATACAGTATATATTATATATATATATATATATATATATATATATACCGGTATATATATAACTACATCTTTTCTAATTCCCAGCGTTATGAGGGCTTCTGCCGAGTAGGCTGTTGACAAATAATTTGTATTATTATTATCTTTTCTAATTTAAACGACCTAAAGCAATTAGTCCAGCAACTCACCCATATCCCGGATCGCTTCGGTGATCTATCCAACATTCTTAACTTATTTTTAACCTCTAACCCTTCTGCTTATACTGTAAATTTTTTCTCTCCTTTGGGCTCTTCCGACCATAAACTAATATCTGTCACTTGTCCTATCTCTCCAGTACGGCCACCCAATCCTCTCAACTGGCGGCGCTTGTGGCACTTTGGCGCTGCCGACTGGGAGGCTCTTCAGCAGTACTTCTTCGATTTCCCATGGAATTTATTTTGCTTCAGTGGCCGGGGAACCTTCGAGAGTGCTGAACCCATTACCGAGGTAATCCTCTCGGGCATGGTAGCATACATTCCATTTTCTTTCTCTCAATCTAATGCAAACAAATCTTGGCTTACTCACTCTTGTTCTACTGCTGTCCGCAACAAATAGGAAGCATTCAAATGGTACCGATGCCTTAAGACTCAAGAGTCTCATTCTTCCTATGTTCCTGCCCGGAATCAAGCCAAATCTGTTTTTCGACTTGCCAAATACTCTTTCATCAATAATAAATGCACTGAACTATCCAACTCTTGCTCCTCCCAAACTTTCTGGCATCTAGCCAAAAACCTCCCCACCAACTTTTCTTCCTCGTCTTTCCCTCCCCTTTTCCACTCTGATGGCACAACCGTCACGTCTTCCTCTGACAAAGCTGAACTCTTCGCTCAAACTTTTGCTAGAAACTCCACCTTGGATGATTCCGGTGCTATTCCTCCCTCTCCTATTGATGCCTAATATCCTAATCTCTTCTAAAGATGTATTTTCTACCCTCTCTGGGCTTAATACTAAGAAGGCGTACAGTCCGGATGGTGTTCCTCCTGTTGTACTCAAAAACTGTGCTTCCGTGCTGACTCCCTGCCTAGGCAAACTCTTTTGTCTCTTTCTCTCCTCTAACATCTTCCCTTTTTGCTGGAAGTTTGCTCTCATTCAACCTGTCCCAAAGAAGGGTGACCACTCTCAACCCTCCAACTATCGTCCAATTGCTCTCATCTCTTGTATCTCTAAGGTTTTTGAAACTATTCTTCTACCAAATTTCTTAAGCATTTCTCTTCTCATAATCTACTCTCAGATCGCCAGTATGGTTTACTTAAATTTTGCTCTACTGGTGATCTTCTTTCGTATCTTACTAACTCTTGGTCATCCTCCTTTCGGGACTTCGGTGAGACTTGTTCTATTGCACTAGACATATCAAAGGCCTTCAATAGAGTCTGGCACAAATTTTTAACTTCTAAACTACCCTCCTTCAGTTTCTATCCCTCCATTTGTGCCTTTGTCTCTAATTTTCTTTCCGGCTGTTCCATAGCTGCGGTTGTGGACGGCCATTGCTCACTTCCTCATCCTATGAACTCCGGTGTTCCTCATGACTCTGTCCTACCTCCCATTCTCTTTCTAATTTTCATAAATGATCTCAACTGTACTTTAAGTCCCATCCATTCATACGCAGACGACTCTACCTTACACTACTCAATTAGTTTTCCTGAATGCCCCAGCCAGCAATCCCTCAAAGACAAACGTAATGAAGCCATGCAACACTTATCTTCAGATCTAACTACTATTTCCAATTGGGGCAGAGAAAACCTTGTTACCTTTAATGCTTCCAAAACCCAATTTCTTCATCTTACTACCCGTTCAGAACTCCCAGAGGACTATCCCTTACGCTTCAACAATACAAAAATCACTCCTTCATCTTCTCTCAATATTCTTGGTGTCTCGTTTTCTTCTGCTCTCACTTGGAAGGACCATTTTACCAGTCTTGCTAAGGCAGCCTCTCAGAAGCTGGGTGTGCTCAACTGCCTCAAGGGGTTCTTTACCCTTGCACAGCTTCTTGCCCTGTACAGGGGCACAGTGCATCCTTGTATTGAGTATTGTTCACATGTGTGGGGAGGATCCTCTCACACCACACTCCTAGACAAAGTACAAAGTAAAGCCTTTCGTATCATTAACTCCCACCCACTCACCAACTCTCTGCAAACTCTCTCTCTTTGCCGCAATGTTGCCTCTCTCTCACTATTCTATCGCTACTATACTAATCAATGTTCCTCAGAGCTTTCCCAGTGTATACCACCTCCTCTATGTAGGGTATGTAGTAACCGTTGTGACGCTCACCGCTTCCCCCGAACCGCATGGCTTACTCGCTAGGACTCGCCAGGGTAGAGAATGTAGCTACAGTCTACCTATCATTGTGTACTTTCCTTCTCGAGAAAGCTTGTGTTGCAGACAGTTCAGAACTGTTCTTTGTTTTCATCTGTCACAATCCTTTCTATTTTATTTAGTCAATTGAAAGTATTGTGTTAAGTAGTTGAATGATGGGAAGGCGAGCGGGAGAGAGAGAGAGAGAGAGAGAGAGACCAGGTGGTGTGACTTGGTGGTGAGTGTGGCGCGTGGCTGGCCCCCTTACATAGGCCTCGTGGGATTCGTTGCCTCCTGCCTAACACGGCCTACTAGGCGGCTGCTTACTGGGCTACTACTAAATGCGACATAAGAGATAGACAAACCAAACTGAAATGATTACTGATTACGGATTACTGATATTTACTATAGGATGTAAGGTATCTTAAAATAACCCCCTAGAAATACTTTCTCTAAAGTATCTATTTCTTTATCCTCCCCATTTTCCCCAGCTAACCTAATCCCACAAGGACCCCAATGGAAATACGCCTAACGGCCTTATTGGGCTATCCTTAGTTGGAATTATGCAAGGCTGGTACATGTCATATTTGTAACAAACTATGTGGTACCAACTCTGTAAATTGCTAACTGAATAAATATTATTATTATTATTATTATTATTATTATTATCCGTCCCAGACAGCATACTCTAAGCATCTCCCATGAACTGTTCCACACTCTTGTCTTAGAATCTTTCTCTCCTACTGCCTCTATCATTTCCACTACTTCCTCACCTTTTATTAATATCAATCCCCCTCTGGTTCCCTGCATCCACACCTTGAATTGGTGGCCAGACTGTATTATATGCTGGATCTCACATTTCTTATGTACTAGGCTAAGGTTGAATATAGTCATTGTCTTTTTGGGAGATTGTATTGCTCGGACTGTCTCCATCAATCACTAATGTTTCTACAGGGTTAAATAATGCTAGACTAGGGATCAGGTACCTTGCTGTTGGTGTTTTCACTGTGTGTAGGGTACTTTTGAGCTGCACGACACTACGGATTCTGTGGGTTACCTGGGTGGATCTTTTGTCTGTGTACCTTGGAGTTTAGACTGTGTAGTGCGTGAGGGCTGCTTGCCTAATCCACCCAACACTGTTCTAACTCTATTTGCTTTTACTTTTGAGGGTCGCCAGGAGGATACTCGATACTTGTGATCGAGAATCCTCAAGAGAGCACCCCTTCATATTAACGTAATCAGGCCGCACAGACCCAAGGTCCACACTAGGCTAGGAGCTGCCTTGCTCCAGCAGAATTCTGTACCTTTGCGCATCCCAGCTAGACTTTATTAACCCAGGTAGACATTAGCTGGATTAGATCATATACTCTTTTATGCATACCCATTATTTCTACACAAGCATTTTGAGGTCTAGGTTGCTGTAGAGTGTAGAGAGACACAACCAGCATAGACCGGTTTTGTTAATAGGAGTACTACTTTTTCGTGGCGAGCATTATTACTGTTGCACCGCTTATAATATTCTTGTGTCCAATAACATTATAGGTCCAGCCTTTTTGTGTATTTAGCCTACACGTGCATTATCCTGCCTCCTGCTATTTTGTGGTTCCATTTCCGATACGTTCTTCTTAGTAGCATCCGACATTATTCAGAAGATTCCTTGTTCGGTGCTTGAGAACTTTACAACACTTTCTTTCATAAAGGAGTGACAGATATTATAGATTAAAGTAACGTTAAGTAAACCTTCTTCTTGTTTGCATTAGATCACTCTTGTGATTTAATTAAGTTAACTATCTTTTGCTTGTGTACCATAACTAAGCAACCATATGTTATAGGTAATAGGCTGTTTCAGAGAACATCAGCCTATAGTAGAAGCACATAGATACTGAGAGTAAAGATACCCCGCTATCGCAGATATAACTCTGAAGGGTATAATTATGTGTTCTTTGTTCGACGGGATTATATATCAGGGGTTGGATCTAGCGTTTCCGTTGTTGCATTTATGCCAGTCTAGTCCAATGTATAAGAGCCACTGATTTATACGAGACCCGATCGTAACACCGTCTTGCAACACAATCCCACCCATACTCTGTACAACTCTCCAACCCAAGAGTGAAACGTTATTCTCAGACTTTCTTTTATTCAACTGCTGAGCTCTGGAACTCCCTCCCAGAATCAGTCTTTCCCTCTTCCTATGCCTTAAATTGCTTCAAACTCCGTGTGTCTAGGCATTTTGGCTCGAACGTCCCTTGATTTCGGCCCTGTCACTCTTTCAACTCTGGGAGAGGCACTCGATACAGGCAGTTCTGCCTTCTGTCTCCCTCACTCACATAGCAAACAAAATGTATATACACACACACAACATAATACGCACACAAATAACCACACGCACATACTTACACACACACACACACACACGCACACACACACACACACACAAACACACACACACCATACACACACACACACCCACACACCTGTCAGTCAAAAAGAACAGTCACAGGACACTTTTTTTTTTCTTGTCTTTTTTTTTAACCATTCACAACTTCACTGAACCAGATTAGCCAGGAAAAAAAAGCTCATTCCAATCAGTCCATGGTTGAATAGAATTTTTGTTGTGGCAGAGAACATAATATAGTATACTGTATACTGTTTATATATATATATATATATATATATATATATATATTATATATATATATATATATATATATATATATATATATATATATACATATAATATATATATATATATATATATATATATATATATATATATATATATATATATATATATATATATATATATATATATATGTTACTTTCAATGCTTCCAAAACCAAATTTCTTCATTTATCTACCCGTAAAGAACCACCAAGGAACTATCTCTTATACTTCAACAATACACAAATCAATCGTTCATCTTCTCTCAGTATTCCAGGAATCTCTTTCTCTCATGATCTCACATGGAAAGACCATATTACCACCCTTGCTAAAACAGTTTCCCAGAAACTAATTGTGCTCAACCGCCTCCGGGGCTTCTTTACCCCAATTGGTCTGTACAGGGGCACAGTGCGTCCATATATTAACCCTCTCCGACATATGACGCGATTCTGATCCTATTTGGGATACTTTAAAGCCTTTGTTACCATCAGGAGTATTTAAGATACCTTTAGTTTAGTTACTTCAACCTCTGCAGTTGTCTTTGAGTTAGCTGCGGGCAGAAAACTAATTTTGGAGAGGTAATTATAAGAGTGAGAAAACTCTATTTCTTATTGCTAATCTGGCAAACTCTGCATCATAAATGCATGAAAGGGTTAAGTATTGTTCGCATGTGTGGGGAGGATCCTCTCACACAACACTTCTTGACAAAGTAGAAAAGAAAGCCTTTCGTCTCATTAACTCACGTCCACTCATTGACATTTGCAACCTCTCTCTCTTCGCCGCAGTGTTGCATCTCTCTCGCTATTCTACTGCTATTACAATAATCAATGTTCCTCAGAGCTCTCTCAGTGTATACCACCTCCTCTACGCAGAGTCCGAAGCACCCGTCTTGCAACACAATCCCATCCCTACTTGCAACTCTCCAATCCAAGAGTGAAACGATATTCTCAAACTTACTTCTATTCAACAGCTAAGCTCTGGAACTCTCTCCCTGAATCCATCTTCCCCTCATCTTATGACTTAAATTGCTTCAAACTCTGTGTGTCCAGGCATTTTGGCTAGAACGTTTCTTGATTTTGGCCCTGTCACTCTTTCAACTGGGGGAGGCACTCATTACAGGCAGTTCTGTTTTTTGTCTCCCTCATCCACATAGAAAACAAAACAAATCTAGCTTGAATACAAACCTATGATTTGGTACTTATCATAAGTTAAAGTACGTTAAAGTTAAGCTTAAAATTGTGCCTCTGTATATTTTCAGCCACGGCTGTAATTCTCAATAAACCGTTAATAATAATAATAATAATCAATCAATCAATGGGTGCATACGCCGTGACAGCATGTGGCCGCAATCACCCGCTGACGCCACCCAAGGGGATCCTCCCGGGAAAGCCTCCAAACATCTGCCTGGTCCATATACAAGTATTCCATTGTGTGATTTACCGACTTCCTTCAGCCATGAGTTCCATGGGTCTTTTCACCCGCCTCCTCCACTCAGGGTTGTCTTCCGTAGAGACCATCTGGTGAGAGGGATCAGCCTCAGGGAGGCAGACCACATGCCCATATAGCCAAAGTTGGCTTTCATGGATTATGCAACTAATATGTCTGAAGTCAGCTTCACAGAGTAGTCGCTGGTTTGATACACGATTATACCAGCGATAACCCATGATCCTGCGGGAACATTTAGTACCAAAGAAGTTGTTACGTTTCTTCAAAACACTGTTAATTGTCCATGTCTCACAGCCATACAGTAAGACAGGGAGCACCAGTGTCTTGAAGATCCGCAACTTCGTCCTTCTGCATAGGTATCGACAACGCCATATACTTTTGTTGAGTGAATCCATAACTCCCCATGCTAAGATGAGGCGACGATTTACATCGTATCCCGAATCACCACTGTTGTGGATCACGCTGCCAAGATAGGTAAACTTATTCAAGATCTCTAAGCCCTCACGGCATGCGTGAACAGATTAAACGGCATCATCCAACAAGTCGCCAAATGCTTGGACTTTGGTCTTAGCCCAAGAGACCTTTAGACCCAAAGGTTCCGACTCCTCATTAAGTGCCTCCAGGGCCAATGTGAGAACGCCCCACGTCTCCGCTAGGATCACTGCGTCATATTTAAAATCAAGATCTGTGATTCTGAAATTGCAAATATCAGCTCCGCAGCGACTCCACCCAACTGTCCGGCCCAGTAACCAATCAATACAAGTGTTGAAAAGTGTAGGTGCTATAACACACCACTGATCTCACAGGGAAGAATGAGGATGTTCCCTCACCACACCTGATGGCACTCTCTGTTCCTGTATAGAGTCCAGACACCAGGTCGATGATCGCCATGGGGATCCCACGTAGCCGTAGCAGTTCCCAGAGTGACTCTCGATGCACTGAGGTAAACATCTTCTCGAGATCGACATAGACTGCGAATAGCCCTTGTCGAAGCTCAAGTCTGCGCTCCACAAGAAATCGGAGTGTCAGAATCTGGTCAATTGTTGACTTCTTGGGTGTGAATCCGAATTGCTCAGGTCTCTGCTCCTGTAGCAGATGGCCTGTGATTGGCATCAGTAGCATGTGGGCGAATAACTTGCTTGGCACGCTGAGCAGTGTTATACCACGGTAGTTATTGTAGTCTTGACAGTCCCCTTTTCCTTTCCAGATAGGGGTGACCAGACCCCATTTCCAGTCAGGAGGAATGGTACCTGTCTGCCATACAGCAGTCAAGACCGCATATAACCCATGGACCATGGACTCGCCACCAACTTTCAGCAGTTCTCCGGGAATGCCACAAACACCTGGAGCTTTCCTGCCATTTAGCGTAGCCAGGCCCCCTTTAGCTCAGCAAGGGAGGGAGGGTTTTCACTTCCATGGGGGATGGACGTACTTCCCAGCCGTCCTCCATCATTCCTCGTCCTTGACCTCAACCTTCTCCTATTTCACCCACCTTTATCATCTCATAAACAACTTAAGTATTATTATTGCTTGATGACTGTTTTTTATAATGTTTTTTATGATATAAATAAAAATAGCCCTAGGTACAGGATCAGGGATGGCCAGCTGTTGTTGTGGCTGCCAGCTTGTCATCTGCTCGACCTGTTTTTTTATGCTGGTTTGTTTGATTTGATTTTTAATAATAGCATAGTTTTTGGTATTGTCTTTTTTTATTTTTATTTTTTTAGAAATCACCCAGTAGTTACCAAACAATAATAATAGTGGGGAATAAATATTACCCTTGTGCCTGTGATTGCCCAAACATGAAAATGTACACTCCACACAAAACATACACATTGATAATACTCCATATATTCTACATTATTTTCCTACTTTACAACATAGACAACAGTGAACACAATGGCTGTATGACCCCTCACATATCAAACTCACTTCTACCAGACGCATACATATACAAAACACATACACGTATCTCCTGGTTAACCTAGGCACTCCCCCGGGGCTAACCATAGTCAATTTTAATAATAGGCCTAAGTTTCGTGGCCTAATGTTGCTCCTCCTCATGTGTGGTGACTTTGCTCAAGCCCGGCCCTTGTGCTCCCAAGTACCCGTGCCGGGTTTGCCGGCGTGCGGTTAGGTGGGGGCATTGGGTCATCCAGTGCGACCGCTGCTGTGAGGCCTCCATACACCGGGGATGGTATCATGTTAATTGTGTTGGAGGCTTCACGGCTGCGTTCGACGGAATAGTTGAGCAAAGTCTCTTGTGGATCTGCTGGGACTGTGGGGCCTCAAATTACAGTTCCTCCCCCTGCTTATCCTTACATCCTTATCCCACATCCAACAGATTCTCTCTCCTTGATTCTACCCCTCCTTCAATATCCTTGCATCATCACCACACCAATTCAACCCCAGATAGGAACTATAGACTAACAACTAGGGAAGGCCCTGACAATTCCTCCCATTTCCACGACGGACCGCATGACTTAACTCCCGCACGCCATTCCACACCATACCGACCTAATCATAGACCCAAATCACTGTCCATAACCCCAATATCCTTACCTAATTCCTCAACCATCCTTAATCCTACAGCTACCACCAGCACCACCCAAATATCTCTAGCTAAAAGAGAGCCATCCACCCTCAGAACCCTCATAATATATTTCAGAAGTATTCTAAACAAATGAGCCGCCTTTCAGCACACCCTTATGACTTATGACCTAGACATCGTTTTAGGGACAGAGACATGGCTCAATACTGACATTAAAGACAGTGAAGTTTTCCAGACAGACAGTCCCTATAGCATGACATTACACAGAAAAGACAGAGAGACTGGAGACCACGGCGGAGTTATGATAGCGACAAAGGTAGGACTAGTTGTAACCCCAGCCGATCAACTAAACGAGGACGCCGAAATTTTATGGGTAAAGACACAGATACAGGGCTGCAGGTCACTTTATATAGGATCTTTTTACTGGCCCCCTAGCTCTAACGTAGAATACCTGCAGCGCCAGCGCTTGACGAGTCTTTATCTAGAATAGGTCCCTCCAAAAATATATGGTTGGCTGGAGGCTTTAACCTCCCAGACATTGATTGGACAAGTAACGCGACACTCGACAACCCCACCTATGAGAGCAATATAATACTACCAAATACTGACAGAAGATCCCTACACAAAAATGTCATTGACATAATCAACATTCACTCACTCTCACAAACAGTACTCGAACCAAAACGCACACAATCTAGCGCAATGAGAAACAACCCAAACACTGGATATGGGGTCACATCCAACATTTTAGACTGTATTCAAGACACAATGGAAAAGCACATCCCCATGAAAACTGTAACACGTAACCAGTCACCCAAATGGTTCAATAGACATCTGCACAGACTACACAGACACAAGCTAAAAGCATACAAAGCATCCAAACGTTACAACGACACAGAACACTGGGAATACTACAAGAATTCAAAGAAAACACTACAAATATAAATTAAACAAGCAGAAACTAAGTACACTGCCACTTTTCTTACAGGCAACAAACAAAACCACAAAAAGTTTTACAACTTCTTCAAAGCAAGCAAACAAGACTCGACTGGTATAACAACATTATTACATAACGATTCTCTGGTCATACACCCACTGGATAAAACACATGCACTTAATTCGCAGTTCCAGTCAATTTTTTACACAAGAACAAGCAGACCTGCTGAAACTGTCACCATCACCACACCCGACTATACCCCTACTGACTATACACAACCTTGAAATTGAAAAACTCTTATCTGAGGTAGACGTTGATAAGGCGACTGGACCAGACAATATACCCTGCAGGATACTTAGGGTGAATGCTGCCATTCTTGCCCCTATCCTGCAGGTTATGCTCTCACAAACTCTTAGTACCTGAGATCCTTCCCCACGACTGGCTTTTGGCTTTGGCGAACTTGACCCTAATTTTTAAATCCGGAGAAAGAACTCTCCTAGTTAACTATAGGCCTGTTTCTTTAACCTCAGTTCCTTGCAAAATCTTACAACACATCCTCCATAGACATATAATGGACCATTATAACAACCAAAAATATACTGACTGACTCACAGCACGGCTTTCGGTCCAAACGCTCGTGCGAGACGCAATTACTTGTAACGACTCAAGGCATATCCCAGTCCCTAAATGACCCTAAACTCAAACAAATTGACGCCATAGTCCTTGACTTCGTCAAAGCGTTCGACAAAGTCCCCCACCATAGACTGTTAGCTAAACTGGATTACTATGGAATCCGAGGACCACTTATTCACTGGATTAAGACTTTCCTAACCAATCGAGAACAACGCGTTGCTCTCAATGGCTCCCAGTCATCTTCCGTTTCTGTAACTTCGGGGGTACCCCAAGGCCCTTTCTCTTTCTCTCATACATCAATGACCTTCCATCATCTTTAACTTCTTCTACAAGACTTTTTGCATACGATAGTTTAGTATACCGACCAATAGTTGATTGGGACGATTGCCTTCAAATTCAAGACAACTTGACTACCCTTGAAGACTGGGAAGCCAAGTGGCAGATGACCTTCAGACCAGACAAACGCCACCACATATGTTTGACCCGCTCCAAGAAACCTGTCCTCTTTGCCTATAAGCTCCATAATACAAACCTTAATACAGTCCATTCACATAAGTATTTGGGAGTCCACCTCTCAGACATGAGATGGAGCACACATGTGAGTAGCATCTGGGTAAAAGCCAACAAAACCCCGGGGGTTCCTGCACATAAACCTAAGGAGGTGCAACGCAGACATCAAATTTTGGCTTTTAAAACACTAGTTCGACCACACATTGAATATTGCGACACCGTCTGAGATCCACACACTCACAACAACATCAATACATTAGAAGCCATACAAAATAAAGCGGCAAGATGGAGCAGACGTGATTACAGACAAACTACATCGGTCACTTTGCTTAAACAAGACATCAAATTAAACACACTCGCAACAAGAAGACAAATACACAGACAACAAATGCTACTCAGGCCTTTCGTATCATTAACTCCCGTCCACTCACCAACTTTCTGCAATCTCTCTCTCTCCGCCGCAATGTTGCATCTCTCTCGCTATTCTATCGCTACTATAATAATCAGTGTTCCTCAGAGCTTTCCCAGTGTATACCACCTCCTTTACGTAGGGCACGTGGTACCCGTCTTGCAACTCAATCCCACCCCTACTCTGTGCAACTCTCCAACCCGAGAGTGACACTTTACTCTCAGTCTTTCTTCTACACAACAGCTGAGCTCTGGAACTCTCTCCCAGAATCAGTCTTTCCCTCTTCCTACAACTTAAATTGCTTCAAACTCTGTGTGTCCAGGCATTTTGGCTCGAGCGTCCCTTGATTCTGGCCCTGTCACTCTTTCAACTATGGGGAGGCACTCGCTATAGGCAGTTCTGCCTTTTGCCTCCCTCAGTCACATAAAAAAAAAAAAAAAAAAAAATCTAGTAGGCATTGACAAAGACACATTTACACCCTACTAATATACGATCCACAAAAGGCAGTCACAACCTAAAATACCACACATACCAGGCAAGCACGTCCATATTTGGGTATTCATTTTTCCCCGCAGCATCCAAGAGTGGAGTCACCTTCCATCTCACATAGTTGACAGGCCCACTCTTGATAGTTTTAAAACTAGGATCACAAAAAAAAAAATCCTTATCCTCATCCTTCCCATTAGTCCCGGAATACCCTCACAACCCCCGCATATCATGCTGCATGTGTGCAGCCCTCTGCGGGTCCCCAATCTAAAGCTAAAAACAATTGGCGGATCAGGCACTGGTCGTAGGACATTCACCGCATGAAACTGTCCATTGGGAGCACTGGCCATGTACAACTGCTCAAAGTACTCAGCCCAGCGGGCCTTACACTCTTCATCACCCAATGCTAGTTGGCCATCTGCCTTTCAAACTGAACTAGTCAGAGTTTCTTCAGGGCTCAGTAAGCATAGCTCTCCTTGTCTCCCCTCAGTGAAGTTTTGGCTCTACGGGACAGAGCCCTGTGGCGCCCCAGATCTCCATTCAATCTGGCAGCACGACTTTCTTCTATTATGCTCAGTGTTACACCTGATAGGAAACCCCTCCTTGACCTTGGTTTAACTCCAATGCATTCAGCAGCTGCTGGCAGGGTTCCACGTTTATAGTTCTCCCACAGTTCTACAGGGTCCTCCAGCGAGTCAAACACTTTAAATCGATTTGAGACTGCTACTGCTTACTGCCTTGCACACTCCTCATCCATAAGCCTCTCAAGATGAGACCTGGGGGGATAACATTTTGAAATTGTTCTAGATTTGTGTCATAGCTTCAGTGTAGCAACAACAAGTGAGTTGTCGGTAGCAAAGAACTCGGCACTCCTAAAGACTCTCCAGTTCTGAAGGATTATCCAATGATTGCTTACAAGTATATGATCAATCTCCTTGGCCACATCACCAGTATTGGAATACCAGTTCCAGCGGTGTGGATCTGGTCTCTGGAACCAAGATCCTGCAAACCTCAACTTCCTGGCCCTTGCGAAATTCAGGAAGAGAGAGCTGTTGACATTCCTGGTGCCAGAGCCATGGAGACTAACACATCATTATCTCGTAGCCAGCCCTATCTGTGCCCGTAACTGCATTGAAATATCCAAGGACAATGATGGTGTCCCGAGGGTGGCACTGTTCAACAATAGAGTCAATCTTGGTGTAGAACAGTTCTTTCTCTTCTAAGTGTTACGACCGGGCACTCGGGTACACTAGGGCTCTTACACAGGACTCGAGTATGGCTCGCTGCCACAACGGAAACACACGATCCCAACCCCAGAGTACTGCCAGCCGAACAAAAAACGCCACTACCCTCCAGAGTTCTATCTGCTATAACGGGGTATACAAGAACTCGGTACTAGCGTTTCACACAACAGACTAATAACAAGACGGGAGTTATCTAGTCTGGTCAACAATCAAACAAAGAAGAAAGTACTACAACACTAAAGAATAGTGTTGGCCGAAGCCGAAGTAATCCACCCTTGAACTAAGAACTTAAGAAGTCCTCCACCCTCTACTTCGGATCGGCACTATTACGTTACGTTAAACAATAGTCCTCGAGCATCAAGCAAGGAATCTTCTGATAAGTTAGATGCTTCTCGAATACTCGTAAGAAGTAAGTATCGGATTTTGAACAGCAATTTAATGAATAACTCACTGGTAATTAAAGGCTTTAAATTGACATAAGAAGAATTATAAGAATAAGAATAAGCAATAGGATATGGCAAACATTAAGAAGAAGTACTCCGACAATGCACTGGCAATAGCCTACTAAGATTGTGCTCGTGGGCCACTAATCTCTGAAGTAGCTAAGCGTGCCACACATGAAATCAATAGTGCTTAAACAATAATATACATAAGGAGAAGCTTCAATACTATGCTGTATCTGCTGGTCGAGCAAAGTCTAGCTGGGATATCTAAGGTTAAGAGACAATGGCTGAGCAAGCGGCTCGTAGCCTAGCGAGGTCCTTAAGACTGTGCGGCCAAATTACGGTAATTGACGGGATGCTCTCTTGAGAGATCCAGATCACTAGTATCTGGTTCTCTCCTGGCGATCCTCTCAAAGTCAAGCAAATGAGATAACACAGTGTTGGGTGGCATAGGCAAAAGCCCTCACTCGCAACACAGTGCTAAACTCCCACGGTACACAGTCAGAAAGACCACCTAGGCGTTCCACGTCTCCGTTGCAATTGTACTGGTTCAACCGCAACCTAGTACTCATAGGAAATCACAACTCAGAAACCCTATCCCAGTCTAGCATTGCCTAAACCAGCAGAAAACAGGAACATGAATAATCGCACACAGGGAAATGCATATACGAGTGCAACAAACATCAATCAATCCTATTCTAGTTAACCCTTCCAAAAATAGGCTATCTAACAGGCACTTATCTCGTGAGAACTCAAGCGATAATACTTTGGCTGACTAAATCTGCACCAAAGGGGTCATGGAGGTTAAACAGGGACGAGAAGAGAAGAAGATAGGCTGTTCAGAGAGTAGAGAAAGTTCACATCAGTCGGAAGAATATGGATAGTTGCAAGGGATATGAGAAGTCGCTTTGCCTGATGAGTTCTGAGTAAAGCATGGCGAGACCTCCCTTTTTATACTCGGCCCTCTAGTGAGCAGATCGCCAACTACTTAAGGACCGCCCACTGGCAATCATGACGTCATATTCTCTCTCAATCTGGGATCGACAAAGAACTTCCCACGCGCTGAAAGGGAGGAAGGGAGGAGGGAGGAGGGAATTAGGCCTACCGGCCCGCGTGGCGCACTCACTGATCCCCGTTACGTAATATCTCTCTCTCTCTCCTCTCATCATTACATATAAGTCCCACACACAATACTTATATCTAATGATATAAAATAGAACTCGTTGACTTAGAAGAAAACAAAATACATAATGATAATACTTATAGTACAACGGTTCACATAAACTGAGTTAGGAAACTCTACACAGACTACAGCCAAAGTTCCTGCCCTGACGATCCTAGCGAGAGTGGGGCCTGACTGGGCGTTCTGTACAGCATGCTCATACTCGACATGCGTCACACCTCCCCCAAGATTTTACTTGCTCAACCCTGAGCTAAAATCTGATATACAGAACCCCATCAAACCCCTCACACCCAGCGACCGCATGGCACTAAAACAACGCTGAGTTTATCACTAAAACACATCTTATAAAAAAAAAATCACATTTCATAACTCCTCCCAACAATAGTAAAAGACATAATATCATGCTCCCAGAGCGAGCTTACAGCAGCTCAGCCGTTTGATAGTTCGTGGACTACTCAAACACTATAGGCTTATGACAAACTTATACAATTATCTTCATCAAAAAGAAAGAGTTTTTATATGATTTTTTATATTTTAATATGTTTTTTTCCGGCTGCACTATAAGGGCAGCCTATTTTCTTCTATACCAAACGCTCAACAATCCTGCTTTACGACCCAATACGCTGGGCTACAACCGCGAGCCAACAAGCACCAAGCGCAAAATACTACTCAAACCAAAGCAGGAGGCTACCCGTGTGTCAATCTCTTCGGGATCATACACCTGTGATAGCCTACGACTGATCATCTACCCTCGATAAACAATCCGCAATCACATTGTCACATCCCGCAATATGCCGGATGTCCAGGTTATACTCCTGCAACATCAATGACCACCGGGTCAGTCTCATATTGCGATTGTGAAATTGATTTAGGAATCTCAAAGGGTGATGATCAGTGTAGATAACCACGACTGGGCCATAGGCTGGAACATACACCTCGAAGTGCCTGAGTGACAGCACAATCGCCAGTAATTCCTTTTCTATTGTAGAATAGTTCTTTTGGGCAGCATTGAACTTCTTAGAAAAGAAACTTACTGGGTGTTCCACACCTTCATTGTCTGTCTGTAGCAAGACGGCACCAGCCCCTACACCACTAGCATCTGTTGCCAGCTGAAAAGGCCTGTTAAAGTCTGGGGCCCTGAGTATCGGGTGAGTACACAGCAAATGCTTCACTAAATTAAAAGCCTTTTCACACTCAGGCGCCCACAAAAACTTTTTGTCTTTAGATAACAAATCTGTAAGAGGTGCCAACACCGTAGAGTAACCTTTTATAAAGCGTCTGTAGTAGCCTATCATACCCAAGAATCTCATGATCTGCTTCTTGGTGGTTGGGTGCGGAAATTTATTGATAGCCTGTACCTTGTTCTGAGGAGGGCACACCTGTCCCCTTCCCACTACAAACCCAAGGTACTGCACAGTGGCTTTTACGAAGTCACACTTTGCCAAATTTACTACCAGACTTGCTTCACTAAGTTTCCGGAACAAGGTCTCCAGGTGCTCACAATGGCTCTCAAAGTCGTCATCATAAATGATTACATCGTCCAAGTATACGGTGCAATTTGGAATGTCCTTGACAATTTCATTCATCAGGTTCTGAAACGTTGCTGGTGCATTCTTAAGTCCGTAGGGCATAACATTACACCGGTAAGTACTCCCGTCCACCACAAAACCACATACCTCTTTAGCGCGCTCGGACAAAGGTACTTGCCAGTAACCTTTTACTAAATCAACTTTAGACAAAAACCGAGCATTACCAATTTTATCAACACTATCATCAACCCGAGGAAGAGGATATGGGTTAGTTGGAGTCAAACCGTTTAGCCTACGGAAATCAATACAGAAGCGTACCTTGCCATCTGGTTTAGGCTGCAGTGTTACGGGGGAAGTCCATTTAACGGTACCTTTCTCTATCAACCCTCTACCGAGCATATACTCCAACTCATCCCTCAGAGCGGGTAGTTTTATGGGGGGCACACGGTATGGGATTGACTTAAAGGGTAGATGGTGCCCCACGTCAACATCATGCATAGCCTGAGTAGTGAGGCCTGGATGTTCAGCGAATACAGTGGGGTATAAACCGAGCAACTGACGGATAGCTTCAAATTGCGGCTCAGGCAAATGGGCTATAGCCTCGTCAGCCCTTAGGCTCGAGTTCCCCGCCCACTGATCCGCTGAAACATGGTGATCCCAGCTATCCTCCTCTGAAGCTTGACTGTCCCCCTCTCCTTCTCCACCACGGCCGCAACAAGCCAACACAGGGACAGTGAGAGGCTCAGAGGGGCGCCTCACATACTCTTTTATCAGGTTCACGTGACATAACTGATTCTTCTTCCTCCTGTCTGGAGTGGCAACAAGGTAATCTAGGTCCGAAATTTTCTCCACAATTTTATAGGGTCCAGTATACTTCGCCGACAAGGGGTTACCCACCAAAGGCAACAAAATCAACACCTCCTGTCCCACAATGAACTCCCGGAGCTTCACTTTGCGATCATACCTGTCCTTCATTAAAGCTTGTGACCCTGTTAAATTCCGACCTGCCATCTCCAGACTCTTAAGCATGCGCTCACGGCTTTCAAACACATACTTCAACAAGGAACAAGGCGGCACAGTTCCTTCCCAAATTTCCCGCAGCATATTAAGGGGGCCCCTGACTCGGTGTCCAAAAATCAGCTCGTTTGGACTAAATCCCAGGCTCTCACCAGGCACTTCCCGAGCAGCAAACAGTACATACGGCAATCCAAGATCCCAATCTCTTCCGTTATCAGCACAATAACACCTGAGCATGCTTTTAAGGGTGGCATGCCACCGCTCAAGCACCCCTTGGCTCTCAGGGTGATACGCTGACGATACCACCGCCCGTATTCCATGCTGTTGCATTGTTTGCTTAAAGAGATTGGAGGTGAAATTGGACCCCTGATCAGACTGAATCTCCTCCGGGTACCCGTACCTTGAAAAGTACCACAACAAGTTACTGACTACCGTCTTAGCCATGCCGTTTTTCATGGGGTATGCATCGGGGTATCTAGTGGCAACATCCATGATGGTTAACAAAAATTTATTACCAGCCTTTGTGGGAGGGAGGGGACCAACCATGTCAACAACAATCTTACTAAAAGGTGGCCCAATTACAGGAATAGGGTGCAACGGAGCTTTAGGAATAACTTGGTTTGGTTTCCCGACCCGTTGACAAATATCACATGAGTTTATCCAGGACTGCACATGAGACTTCATCCCCGGCCACCAAAACAACTTCCCCAAAGCCGCCACCGTTTTTCTTACCCCCAAATGTCCTGCCAGCGGTGTGTCATGCGCCAAACTCAGTAGGCTATCCCTACACTCCCGCGGCACCATCAACTGGTCCACTACCCCGGACCCCATCTTCCAGCTACGGTTAGGGTCTTGAAAACGCCGATACAGGATGCCATCTAAATAAAAAAAATCTCCCGGCTGTGCATCACCGTCCTCGTCGAGCTCCACAGCTCCATTAGCACACGTTTGGAGCTCAGGGTCCTCCAGCTGCAACCGACGTATATCTGAGGGTGCCAAGCGATCTAACTGCTCCCGGAGCAATGCATGACCCTCCCCGATACTGGGCTGCTCCCTCTGTCTCTCTCGATGTTCATAACGTTGCTGTCGTGGAGACTCGTCATGCCCAGCCTCGTCACTCTCGATGACAGGCCCAGGGGCTACTCCAGAACTAAGTAATGGTGCTAATACTGAATCACCCAGGAGAGCCGCCGAGTCAAAACTCTTAAAACCAACTCCAGCTTTAGCCTCCTCCTGTTGATCGTTCCTCTGCTGGTCTGAAGACGGAGGACTAGGCTGTGACACTTTAGCTGCCCGAGCTCGGGTGACAGCACACGCCATGGGTTGTGCCTGGCACCGCTCGACCCACTCTCGCTCTTCCCTACTCACGTCGGCCGGCCTCTCGGCAACGACTAAGGGTAGAACCTCAGAAGCGGGCATTGCAAAGTCGTTGCCGAGAAGAAGGTCGACGCCCTCCACTGGCAGTTTCTCCACAATCCCAACATCCAATTCACGTGCCACACCATCCACCTCCAACTCCAACCGCACCAGCGGGTATGACCGAGTTGCATTAATACCCTGCACCACCACCACCCGAGCCGCATTTATAGGGTAGCCAGTCAAGTTTTTCATCAAAGTCTGGGAAGCACCTGTATCACGCAAGACCTCTACTCCATGCTTGCGCCCCGCCCACATCACGCAACCCCGTCCTCTATGGTCGCAAAAAACATCCTGAGCAGGGTTCGAGCCTCCCAGGTGCTTCTGCATTGGCTGTGCCTCAGCCTCTGACGAACTGCCCCGGGCAAACTCAGAAGGCTTCAGAGACACACCAATGTTGCAGGCCAAAGACACAGCTGCTGTAGGTGGTTTGCTAGGACAGACTCTTGCAAAGTGCCCCTTTTTATGACATTGATAACACTCTAACTCCCCTTTGGGCTTCCCTTGGTACTGGGAAGGGCCCGGCCCC
>JBAKBP010018699.1:0-46167 GCA_037953745.1 Lithodes maja | reverse complement strand
TATATATCATTGTGTTTTATTTTACTCCAATATAACAAAGTAATGAGATATACTTATAATAAGTTTTAATCTTGTACAACTACTTGTTCAAGGTATAAGTCATATGCAAGAAATAACCAAAACATGTTATGATATCGGTATCATAATATAGAGTATAATAAAGTAAGATATAGGTAGATAGTGGTTTTGCGTACACCTTAAACGTAAAATATATAATTTGTTTGTACGTTAATCTAAAATTTAACAGAGAAAAGAATAAAAGAGTATTTATAAAATGGGGACAGAGCGCGGGCAGTGGATGTAGCACCCCATTGCCTACGTCACAGGATGGGCGACACGGCCTGGTACTCTAGGTGGCCTTGACAGTGCGCCCATGTATCGACTATTGTTCGAATATGTGAGAAGGTTCGCCCCCATACCGCACTTCGCGAAAGAGTGGAGTCAAAAGCATATCGCCTCATCAACTCACTTTCTCTTACTAGTTCCATACAATCTCTTTTTACACGCCGCCGCAATGTTGAATCTCTTTCACTCTTCTATCGCTATTACAACAGTGTTCTTCAGAGCTCTTTCAGTGCATATCCCCTATGTTACGGCGAGTGTCCACCCGCCTTTCATCACAATCCCACTCCTATTCTGTCCAACTATCCAACCTAAGAATTCGCAAATTTTCTAAGTTTTTCTTCTACTCAACAAGTGAGCTTTTGAAACTCATTATATCTTTCCTTCTTCTTATGACTTAAACTGCTTTAAACTTCGTGTGTCCAGGCAATTTGACCCCAACGTTCCTTGAATTTGGCTCTCTGTCACTCCTTTGGCTTTGAGGGAGATGCTCGTTACATGCAGCCTGCCGTTTTGTCTCCTTCACACACATAGAACGAAACAAAAATATATATATAATGGTATATATATATATATATACACTGTATATATGAGAGAGAGAGACAGAGCCACATACAAACAGAATACATGTTAATCAAGACAGGCAAACGCTCTTTCCCCTCTAACAAAAGCAGAGTGAAAAAACAGAGGTAGGGAGATAAAATAAGAATATTTGCCGTGAAAGGCCATCTTCCTCACGACCCGGGGAGCTCTCGGCACCTCGGAGTGACTCGGCCTCACCCCAAGCTATTTTATACCCGGGCACAAGAATGGAGAAGAAAGGGAAAAGATTATAAAGGTCAGAGGTTACGGGGGCGGAAAAACAGTTCGGGGACTATAAAGTTGCGTGAACATTTACACACAGAAAACAAATGATACCGAGTGTGGTAATATCAAGTTCTTGCGGCTGTATTCTGGATACTGCAATCTTTTACAGAAAAAAAAGGAGAAAGGGGAAAAATAGAAGGAAACTTGCTTACATTACTGAAATGTTTGTGGACATGCAGTAATACAAGTAATGGTCGCTCTTCTGTAAATCTAAAATGGCTTACTTAAGAATGGGAAAGGTGTGGGACCTTCTATTTTTGTTTTTTAAATCTCTTATAGAAACCATGGACATTTGAAAAACAAAATGAATTACACAAAAATACTCAAATGCATGGTCAAAATACATAGTATTTCAGTGGAATTAATTATATTAAGTATTTTATAACAATAATCAATGTTAGTGTCACCTACTGTAATTGTAGGCTACCTACCACAAGAATGTGTTGATTTTATCATAAATAAAACACACTTGGTTTATAATTTTGCTAATTAGTTTATACAGTTGGTAAACGATGCTCTGATGTCAAACACCCTATTATTTATTGAATGTTTCTCTATTTTATGTTAATTAATTTCCTTAATCCATTCCTTTCCAACTAAACGACGTTGGCATTCTTAGACATATAATTACTAAGATTACTTCTAGTTTGCTCACATTACTCATTTTGCCGTGTTGATAAAATCTCAGAATGTATAAAAACAGCATTTTAAGACATGCATATTATTGATAACGTTATGAAAATAGCTTCTTCAGGTCACTAACTTACCTAGGCCCTATTTGTGTTAGTGACCTGAGAAATCTATCTACGAAACGTAGTCAATAAAGTGCTCTTCCTCAAATGGTGCTTTTACTCACCCATTTTCCCACCAATCACACAAGAGGGATGAATAGATGGCCTGACTGGTTTAGCTTCTCTATAAGGAATTGCATCCAGTGCCATTGAATTCGTAAATTGTGAATGGATTGTCTGCAAGTTGATGATCACCCTTGTTATGTCAACTATGCAATCAAGAGAACTAGTACTTGAACCTATTGTGTGTCTTCGTATAATTTATTTTTGTTGTGCACATAGATAAATCGAATAACATCGATATAACATTGTTTTCTCTTTGTATAACTATCTAGCGTACACACACACACTCTCTTTCTTGAATCTAACCTGTGTGTGTGAGTGTGTGTGTGTTGCAAGTCACTGGTTGTCCTGTTTGCCAAGTGTGCATGATCCAGGCCGCCACCTACCACAGGGTGGGGGGGGGGGGGGGGATATATTGCTGATCCACGCGACGAAATGCGGTACGGTTGCCCATATAAGTTCTGTTCCTCTCTGTGACCTTATACATGGAAATATAGAGCGCATGATTGGATTGCCAGTGTAGTTTCTCATACAGTGGTTAATTCATCTGATTAGTCAACTGATAATTACTGTAAAAGAAACCACACTCGCAATGCACTCATGATATTTTACAGTCATATCTAAGATCACGACGAGGAACAGAACTATGTGGGCAGCTGTAGGCCTACATAACACCTTGAGGATCATGACGCGTTTTGGCAGTCTATTCTGGAAATTATTGGATAATTACATACAACTTATCCTATTGTCCTATCTCCTATTCTCTTTCTAATTTTTATAAATGATCTCCTTAACTGTACCTTAATTCCCATCCATTCATACGCAGACGACTCAACCTTACACTACTCCATTAGTTTTTCAGAACGCCCCAGCCAGCAATCCCTCAACGACAAACGTAATGAAGCCATAGAACTCTTAAATTCTGATCTAAATACTATTTCCAATTGGGGCAGAGAAAACCTTGTTAACTTTAATGCTTCCAAAACCCAATTTCTCCATCTATCTACCCGTCAGGATCTCCCAGCGGACTATCCCTTATTCTTCAACAATACAAAAATCAACCCTTCATCTTCTCTCAATATTCTTGGTGTCTCTTTTTCTTCTGCTCTCATTTGGAAGGACCATATTACCAGTCTTGCTAAGGCAGCCTCCCAGAAGCTGGGTGTGCTCAACCGCCTTAGGGGGTTCTTTTCCCCTGCACAGCTTCTTGCTCTGTACAGGGGCATAGTGCGCCCTTGTATTGAGTATTGTTCACATGTGTGGGGAGGTTCCTCTCACACCGCTCTCCTAGACAAAGTTGAAAGGAAGGCCTTTCGTATCATTAACTCCCGTCCACTCACCAACTCTCTGCAATCTCTCTCTCTCCGCCGCAATGTTGCATCTCTCTCGCTATTCTATCGCTACTATAATAATCAGTGTTCCTCAGAGCTATCCCAGTGCATACCACCTCCTTTACGTAGGGCACGTGGTACCCGTCTTGCAACTCAATCCCACCCCTACTCTGTGCAACTCTCCAACCCAAGAGTGAAACGTTACTCTCAAACTTTCTTCTACTCAACAGCTGAGCTCTGGAACTCTCTCCCAGAATCAGTCTTTCCCTCTTCCTATGACTTAAATTGCTTCAAACTCCGTGTGTCCAGGCATTTTGGCTCGAACGTCCCTTGATTTTGGCCCTGTCACTCTTTCAACTATGGGGGGGGGGGGGGCACTCGCTATAGGCAGTTATGCCTTTTGCCTCCCTCAATCACATAGAAAAAAAAAAAAAAAAAAAACTTTCCAAAGGATCTGTGTGCACCAATGGGGTAAAGACTGTCTCAATTAACCCTATGAATTTTGTATACCCTTTCTAATCTGAATATAGTCGTCTAATAATAGCCAGAATAAACTGTCATAATGCGTCATAATTCTCAAGGGGTTAAGCTAAGCATGCGGCATATTGGTATCGTATTCTAGCTGCCAGTTGACGATTAAGCCCATCAGGATATGAACACGCGCTTCTTTTTATTATTCTGGCTATAATTAGACTTATGTAGTGTAAAGGGACCTTTTGAATCAATGGGGTACAAACTATATTGAATCAAACATCTAATAAATAGCCTAAAATCGTTGAAATAATAGCCAGAATATAGTGAACAAGGCTTCTTCATGTTCAGATAGGGTTACACACAGACTTGGAATGATATTATATAAAGAGGTCGTAATATAGATTTGGAATCACAGCTGTCTAATTATTTTCAACCTAGACACGTTCATGTTTCCGACCTCTCGACCTCGGTATGGTGACATCTTCGTTATGTTATACAAGCTAATAATTGTTAATGTTACTCGACTTTTGAATTACGTATATTAGGAAAGAGATCAACTTTGGAATACTTTAATTAGGATTGGAAAGTATATCTTTAACATGTAAAATATGCAATGCAAAAACAATCTCACGTGATCAAGTGAAGTAAATGGAGCGAGTTCCAAGCATAAAGTTCCTTAAGAAAAAAGCCGTATATAATTCCGTGTGATCAAGTGGAGGAAAAGGAGGCAGCTTAAAGCAAAGTGTCTTGCCCCTCCCGACCTCTCTGCCGTCTCCGCCTTTCTAATGGTCTTGTGTTTCAGAAGCGTGACCTGATCAAACCCACTACACCACCTCCTAGGCCTCTCGCTATCTGACGACTTCGCTAACCCCTTGATCAAACCCACTACACCACCACCTAAGCCTCTCGCTATCTGATCACTTCGCTAACCCCTTATCAAACCTGCTACACCACCTCCTAGCCCTGAACCAAATATTAGACATCTCGCCATCTGACCATTTCGCCAACTCTTGATCAATCCACTACACCACCTCCTAGACCTGACCCAATGCTAGACATCTCGCTATCTGACCACTTCGCTAACCCTTGAACAAACCCACTGCACCACCTCCTAGACCTTTCGCTATCTTACCACTTCGCTAACCCCTTGATTAAACCCACTACGCCACCTCATAGCCCAGAACCAAATAAAGACCTCTCGCTATTTGACCACTTTGCTTGCCAACTAACTAGCCTAACGTAACCTACTAACTAACCAACTAACTTTGCATTTGCTACTAAATCTAAATTTTCAAATCAAACTAGCCTGATAATAGCCCACCAACTCCTTAAGTTTTACTAGCTTATCGTTACCTACCAAATTGAAACTTGGTGAATATAAAAAGAAAAAAAAAACATGAGAAGCGCTTGCTTGACAAATGTTTCGCATATATCTTCATCAGGCCAATCTCATTGGCCTGATGAAGATACTTGCGAAACGTTGTTAATAGAGTGGTCCTCCTCATATGGTGTTTATATTCATTCTGTCAATTATTTTTAGTGTATTTTTTATCAAATAATAACTTATGCTAACCTAAATTTGTTCAGCTTTTACTAGCTAAATTATCTGATTGCCCTTTCTTTGAAAAGTGGTGAAATTTGGAGATGTGAAAAGGTGACTTGAGCAAGCTTTGATTATATTCTTTATTTATTTTACGTAACCTGACTTAACCAAATATTGAATAGGTTCTACTTAGGAATTTTTTATGTCGAATTATCAAGAGCTTACGTTATTTTGGGAGCGAGGTGATGATTTGATTTTGCCCCGAGGGGCGAGTTTATTGAGCAGCGCCCCCCATCCTGTGAGGGGACAAAAGCGAACCTGATACCGACCCGACCCGACCCATCCACTCTCCATACTAGAAGTTATTAGACCTGAGGGAGGGACGGTAATAGTTGTTCTCTACATGCACTCTGTGACATACCGGTACACCCTTCATCTTGACCCCTTGCCTCACCTCCTCTCAATTTGATCACAAGGAATTTTATACAGGTTTTTTTTTCTTAAGGGGACGTTTTTAGTTTGCACTTTGCTCCCTACACCTCCATCAAGCTTAAAGAAGTACCCTCTAGAGCCCCATCGAGATTAATGTGTAGATTTAGAAAAATATCCCGGCCGAAGGCCGATGCTTCCTAAATTACAGGCTCGCTATCGCCTGCCATACAAAAATCGACACCGAAATGGCACGAATGGTCTTTCAATTGGCAGAAATAGGGCGAAATTCGTAAATTGACAAACTAATGGGACGAATTTCTTAAAATATCAAAACTAATGGGGCTAAGTATGATGGAGAAGGGGGTCCAGAAAAACATAACATCCCCACCCCACCCCCCTCATCCTGACCCCTCGCCCCGCCGCCCCATCTCTGCCACGCAATGACAATCCGGCCACCACGAGGTCAACATTTGGTCCAGAAACAGTCACGTATTTTAAGTTAAGTATACCGTCAAGTATAGTATATACGTTAAGTATACCGTTAAGCCAGCCGTCCGGCTGGCTCAGTTGATAGCGTGCCTGATTCCCACCTTGAAGGTCTGGCGTTCAATCCCCGCTCAGATTGAAAAGTTTTTCTGGGATACAGCCGGCGGTTACCATCTCCCCATGAGCAAGGGGGATGGGTAATGGTCTCTGGTAGACTAAAGAAAGCCAAGCGCTTGCGAATCCTCGAAGGAGGAGAGACGGGCGCTATATAAGTAACCAGAAGATTATTATTATTATTATTATTACTACAAAAAAAGCCAGACAACTTCTCACCCAGTGATCTTGCTTGTGTGTGGGTCAGAAAAAAGGTCAGTACCATCCAAGAGCGTTAAGGGGACCCATCTGCATTTTCTATCTGGGTTTTATCCATTCGGCCCCATTCAGCCTACTGTTTTCAGACGTTTCTCCCCATTCAGGTATCGTGTTTTTTTCCTGGCGAGCGATAGCGAGCCTGCATTGCATGGAGAAATCCGGCTTCGCCGGTGACATTTTTCTACCGAAAAATGTACAAATTAAGTCGGCTATCTAAAACATTACTCAAAATATGCTGGCTCGCTATCGCTCGTAGGAAAATAATCGACACCTGGATGGGGATAAACGTCTTAAACAATAGGCTGAATGGGGCCGAATGGATACAAGCCAGAGAGGTAGGGAGAGAGAGATAAAAACGCAGGTCACTCCCCTTAACAGATAATGTACAATATATGCTAGACAATAATGTGTTATTATTTATAATATGTTATTAAGGGGTAGTAACCTTTGTCAAAAGAGAGCCTCTTGGATATGAGAACAAATTAAAGTAAAAGATATTCTCAGTACCTTACTATATAATCGAGAAAACAGTCCTGGGCCGATCATATATTTAGAAGTGATGATAACAGATGGACTACTAGGGCAACACAGTGGGAACCTAGATCTGGAGCTAGAGGGATAGACAGAGAACCAGATGGAGGGATGAGATCCGAAAGTTTGCTGGGGTGGCATAGGACAGGCTAATATCTGACCGGTTAGAGGGGAAACGTTAGGGAGAGGCATTCGTCCTACAGTGGACTAACTTGGGCTGATGCTGAACCTTTGTCAACGAATATTTGTATCACATGGCAGCCTTTTATTGGATGGAGAGATTGTAGGCACCAATCAAGCAGGGCAGTACTCAGGGGAGGCCACATAGTCATTTGATATGGAGTTGCTGGAACTCTTGTTTCATTTGCCTAGCTTTCCCTACTGTTTCTATTTCTGTCACACCTACACCGAGAGTAATCCAGCTAACTCTCGCAAACACCTCTTCCTATTCATTTCATTGCACTTCACAAGCACACCACACTTCTTTCCAACACATCCAAATTACCTCTCATAATTCCTTCAACCTGGGGTGGGAGGGGAGACTCTTGTTACAGGCAGCTTTGCCTTGTCTCCTTCGAGCACAAAAAAAACAAAAAAAACAAAAAAAAAAAACACACACACACACACACACACACACACACACACACACACACACACACACACACACACACACACAACACCGCTGCAGGTGTGTTCCCTTGGATGGGACCGATTAGCAGTATTACACAGGTTTAAATACAAACACATTATTGTAACAAGTTGCTCCTACTGGCACTCCATATTAAAATACATGTGTATTTTCTTCATAACACCAATTCAGTTATTCACCCGAGGACACTTCAAGAACTCATCCGATAAAACAATACCATTGGAACTTCGAGAAAAAACGTTAAATTCTTAATTGCTGTTAACTTATAGATCTCACCCTCTCCAGGAAATGTGGGATGGCTAGACATTCGACTTTGGAAGAACATATATACTTGATACCTGCGTCACTTACATTACTTATTTATGGTTTATGGTTGCCACGTCTCGTTTGAAGGGGGTCACCGTTTTTTTTATCTCTCAACTTTCTCTCTTTCCTGGCTTGTATCCATGCGGCCCCATTCAGCTAACTGTTTTAAGACGCGTATCCCTATCCAGGTGTCGATTTCTTTCTGGCGAGCGATAGCGAACCAGCATTGTATGGAGAAATCCGGCTTCGCTAGAAACATTTTTCTATCGAAACATTTACAAATGTAGCTTGCTGTCAAAACTAATATATACAATATATATGCTGGTTCGCTACCGCTCGCCAGGAAAATATTGACACCTGGATGGGGGTAAAAGTCTTAAAACAGTAGGCTGAATGGGGCCGAATGGATACAAGCTAAAGAGAGAGGGAGAGAAAGAGAAAAAAATCGAGGTGGGCTCCCTTAATCTCTCATCTACGTCGGTTTGTTTTCAGTTTTACTTCTCTAGTGGCATAGAACTTGTATATAAAAGCATACCAAAATGTAACTCTGTATCTTGAATAACTCGGCACCAGATAGAAATGGTCTTACCCGTATCTCAGCTCGATGGTTCCCAAAGGGAAGAATAACAAAAAACAGCAACATCAAGTAACTTTCATTAGCGTCCGTCTTCGATTCAGGCTAAAACCAAGAGAACAATATATATGAACATTAATTAGACACATATCTACCAAGTTTCCTAGTCATATAGCTCAAAATTATACTACTGAATATGTTACACAAATCCTATTGTATATGCATAGAAAATTAACATCAAATTTATACGGTACTACTAGAATTTGCTGATGTAACATAAGTGAGTGAAAGAGTGTGTATGAGAGAGAAGGGTGAGGTAGACGTTAGCGAGAGTTTATTGCTCTGACCTTCACATAGGCCCCGTGACCTAACCTAACCTGACCTCACCGTGACCCCAGCCTCTCATTGACCCCGCTGCTGACAATGCCCCGACGAAACTAGAGTACATTGTATGTTACCTATACCATGTTTATTATAGGTAGGCTGAAATCGTGACCCCTAACCTCTGTAAATCAAAAACGACTACAGTAGCCTAATTGAGGTAATACTTACTACCATTTGTGAAGAGCCTAGAGGTGTGGAATTGTATAGCCCATTTGCTCTAGCCCTTTATGCATAGACGAGTGATGACCATGTACAGTTGAAATCCAAAGTTGCCGACAACCGTAATGATACATTGTGTGAAAGCAAGAGAAATATTTAATATTTTTTAAATATATTTGCAATAAAAACATGCAGTACTTAATAAAGGAACTTGTGGGAGCTGACGATTTAATTGAGGTAGTATTTACCTCCACTTTGATTTCTAAACATCCTTCCGAAACTGAATATAATCGTCTACTGATAACCAGCATAAACTGTTAAAACGCGTCATAATCCTCAAGAGGTTTAACCTCTTCACCACCATTACGCAATTACCATTAGATGATTTTCTTTAATTTATAATCATCATCTACGACTCAAATGGGTGAATACAATCTCAATAAACCCTCTTAATAACATAGGTCCTTCTTAACACCTTACGAGCGGCCTAGGCGGTAATTTATATGTACCGCCCAGCGGGGTGTTTTTACCCTAAATAGGGTTGTTTACGTGATCATTTTCATGCCTAAATAATACCCAGAGCGTAAAACAAGTATCTATCCCTGAAAGGGCATAAACAGAGCTTTCCAATGACACCCCAACCATCCTTGTACGACCACTGGTTTTCTTGCAACAATCGCGCAACACGAGTGCAAAAATCATGTAATTAGGTACTTTCCCTACATAATTCCCTGTGTAGCGAGTGTGAGGGGGGATGGAAGGGTGGTTTTCACTTCAGTTGGCACACCGCAGTGGTGGGCTGGCGGTCATAGCCTTAAGGTAGGTTCACACATAGGCGAGTCGGAGCGCGAGGCCAACGCGAGTCACACTCGCCGCATATCGCCGTTGATGGAGCCCGAACCCAACGCGAGTAGCAGCTGATGCGAGTAAACACGCATATAACATGAATATAACACGAGTTTACACGAGTTCACAGGAGTTTACGCGAGTGTCGGCGAGTGTAACACGACCCCAACACTCACCGCCAAAATTTGAAAATAACGGTCAAATTCCAGGGTACGAATAGTGCGAGTCTACACGAGTGTCACAGGAGTTTACATGAGTTTACATAAGTTTACACGAGATGAACGCAAGTCTACAGGAAGTTAACAGGAGTGTATGGGAGTCTAACATGAGTGTGTGCGAGTGTTGGCGAGTGTCAGGATACGTATATAAAGAGGCCCCCACTGGCACCATTGTTCACAGCACGCAACACCACCACGGACGGACGTTACTCTGCAGGATACAGCCCAACCCACCCACCCACACACCCACACACCATGTCCATCAGGAGGCGGAGAGCGGCAGCTGTGCTCATACTGCAGATGCAGATGCATCTCCTAGACCTAGAGGAGCTGGAGGAGAAGGAGGCTGAAGAAAGACGTCAAGGGGAAAGGCCACGAAGGAGAGTTTGGGCTAGGAGCTGGCTACTGAGACGGCTACAGTTCGGTGTGTACGAACAACTTATGGAGGAGCTTGAGAGAGAGGACCCCAAAGGATTCCGGAACTTCCTACGTGTGGACGTCCACATGTTTAGGGAGTTGGTGGCACGTGTCGGGCCTAGGGTAGAGAAGCAGGACACCTTCTGGAGGGAGGCTTTGTCACCTGGGCTGAGGATTGCAATCACACTCCGCTACCTGGCACTGGTGACTCATATCCTAGCCTACAGTACGCGTTCCGTGTGGCCCGGAACACCATCTCCCTCATTGTGCCTGCAACATGCGAAGCCATCATTGCAGAATACCAGGAGGAGGTTATACGTTGCCCCAGGACACCGGCGGAGTGGAAGGATGTTGCCAGTGAGTTTGCCAAGCGCTGGGATTTCCCACATACCGTTGGTGCCATCGATGGAAAGCACTGCGCCATCAAATGCCCTCCAAATGCCGGTACAGAATTCTACAACTACAAAGGCTTCCACTCCATCGTGCTCATGGCTATTGTAGACGCCGACTACAAGTTCCTCTACTGTGACGTGGGTAATCACGGTAGCTGCTCAGATGGTGGGGTCTTTATAAGAACCAATATCAGAGCAGCATTGGATGGGTGCACCCTGGGACTCCCTGCTGCCGAACCCCTGCCCAACGACGACACACCTGTTCCCTACTTCCTGGTGGTTGATGAAGCCACACTCTACCCGGCGACTGACTGACTACCTGAACGGATCTTCAACTACAGACTGTCCCGGGCTCGCAGAGTTGTTGAGAACGCTGAGAACGTTGAGTGGAGGAGGCACCGCGGGCGGTACCTTTTTATAGGGGGTGTTGACGCGGTGGTGCCACCTACTCGCGCGGTGTTGCCAGCAGTCGCACACCACTCGCGTAGACTCACGTTGGTTTCACCGTTACTCGCGTAGACTCACGTTGGTTTCGCATAGACTCGCGTAAACTCGTGTTTGTTTCGCATAGACTCGCCACACATATTGTGAAATCCAGACCACCACGTGGGTACTCTCGTTTATTCGTGTTACACTCGCGTTACCCCGTGTTAACTCGTGTTAGGGTCGTGTTGACTCCTGTTTGACTCCTGTTAAACTCGCCTTTGGCAATATTGGTTGTTTACATATAGTCTTGACTCCTGTTGTACTCTTGTAGACTCACGTAGACCCGCGTGGACTCGTGTAGACTCGCGATCATTAAATTTCTAAATAGTACAACGCGAGTCTACATGAGTGTCACACGAGTCTACAGGAGTTTACGTGAGTCTACAAGAGTCTACACGACTCTATGCGAGTTGACGTCCTACTCCCACTTGACTCCAAATTTCATGTCTTTTTGAAATTTTTGGCCGCGTTCGCGAGTGTAGGCGGTGCAGCGCGAGTCCACGCGAGTCTGTGCGAGTGTCGGCGAGTGTCGGCGAATTTGGGATAATCATTGGCGAGTCCAAAAATTTCATCATTCGCGTTGGAGTTGCGCTCCGACTCGCCAATGTGTGAACCTTGCTTTACTACGCTCCTCACACCGCTCAGCTCTCTCTCTCTGCAACATTACGTGCTGATAATGGCACACGACATAAGTTGTGAACTGCCACTTAGTCCAAATTTATTTCACACGACATAAGTTGCGCGCCGCCAAAGAAGGGTTAAACTGCATAAAATCATCTAATTTTAGCCAGAATTAAAGGCAAAAAAGTGTCACGGTCAGGGTGTCAACTGTCAAGAGAGCGAGTCCATTATTGTTTAGTCTTTATTATTGTCTATGTAAAGATGAAAGTATGGTTTATAGTTCAAATGATGTCTTTGGAAGTAATCAAATTTAGTTTGTTCCCTACTTTTTCATCAAGCTTAAAATTACATCCCCTAGACCCCCTTTCAAGATAAATTTGTACATTTTTCGGTAGAAAAATTTCGAGGCCGGTTGCTCTTAAATTACAGGCTCGCTATCGCTCGCCAGGAAAAAATTGACACCTTAACGGCACGAAAGGTCTTAAAATTGACAGAAATGGGGCAAAATGTCTTAAAATATCCAAACTACTAGGGCGAAGGTCTTAAAATCTCAAAAGCAATGGGGCTAAACATGAGGGAGAAAGGGGTCCAGAAAAAATCCCTCAAGTGGATATCTCCCCTTAAGGGCGGTGACCTGCCTTTGTTTTATCTCCTTATCTCTATATCTGGCTTGTATCCGTTCGGCCCCATTCAGCCTACTGTTTTAAGACGCTTATCCCAATGCAGGTGTTAATTTTTTCCTGGCGAGCGGTAGCGAGCCAGCATATTTATTTAAATGTTTTTGACAGCAGGCTAAATTTGTAAATTTTTCGATAGAAAAATTTCTCCGGCGAAGCCGGATTTCTCCTTGCAATGCTGGCTCGCTATCGCTCGCCAGGAAAAAATTGACACCTAGATGGGGATAAACGTCTTAAAACAGTAGGCTGAATGGGGCCGAATGGATACAAGCCAGGGAAAGAGAGAAAAGGAGAGAAAGATAAAAACAGCAGGTGACCCCCTTTAAGCCTATCACTTATATAATACACTTGTACCAGATTTACTATTATGCAACTGTACGACTGGTGAGAACTGGGTTGCATATAATAAATCCTTCCTTCACCTTACATGACCTCTGCCCACACACAGAACAACCAAAACCTGGGTGTTGGGGCGAGGTCAGGTGCTCTTCTTCGCTCACTCGTCCTCCTTGAGCGTGTTTTAAATCGGAATGTGAATAAAACTGAGAAGGCAAGTCACGTTATTTTGAGGGGTGGTTACAGAAAAATACAATTATCGAGATAAAGCTGTACATTTATCGATAGAGAAAATCTCCCTCCCGATGGCAGGTTCATCCTAAATTACTGGCTCGCTTGTGCTTGCAAGAAAAATATTCGACACCTAAATGGCACAAAAGGTCTTAAAATCGCCAAACTAATGGGGCTAAACGTAAGGGAGAAAGGAGTCTAGAAAAAACAAACTTCCCCTTAAGTGAGATTCGTGATTCCTCTTAAAGTCTTGTAGGCCCTCCCTTAACTGAATAATATTGTCTATCTCTCGCCAGAATAAAGTCGAAATACCATCATTCTGAAGGGATTACTCGCTATGTATAATATAAAAAGAAAAATAAGAACAGTGTCTAGTCGCAATAAAAGAATAATCCATCAATAGATCCCATGCAATAACCAAATATTAATCTGTCTTTATGAAATTAGTATCATTTAGAGAGTGAAAGTGTGCTTAAGCCTTTAACTGTTTGTATAGCGTAATGGTTAGTGAGTTGGATTTCGGTGTGAATATCCTAGTTTCCAGCCCTGGGAGTGCCACATGTGAGCTTTAATTTCATTGATTTCATTAATTAAGTATAGTTGTAAGTTAATTAGTGGGTTGGTGATATTACGAATGAATTCAGGTTCAGGAGTAATTCCTAGCAAGGCCTTCCCTTGTGGTTAAGTGCCCCATCAATTACCTTACCCCTTCCATTTGTGTAATCATTAGGCTATCATAGTGAAGTTGGGTATAAGTATATGATTATATTAATATCCAGTATTCGAGAATGAATAATATATCGTGAGAGTGTGCTTACTTTTAACTGTCTGTATAACGTAATGGTTAGTGCGCTGGATTTGGGTGTGATTATCCTAAGTTTGAGTCCTGGAAGTGCCACATGTGAGCATTAATTTCTTTGATTTTATAAATTAGGTTTATTTGTAAGTTAATTTATGGGTTGGTGACATTACGAATTTTATAATGAAACTTTACCTTTGCCTTTGATTTGCTATTGTATCCCCCACCCCTATATCATTGTAACTATGTTGACTGAATATATTCAATTTCCGAGAGAGAGAGAGATAGAGAGAGAGTGTGAGTGAGTGAGTGAGTGAGTGAGTGAGTGAGTGAGTGTTTAGATCAACAACTCAAAGCACATTACCTAACATTTATCTCAGTTTGGTATTGGATTTCTACGATCATAGATAAGTTTAAGATGAGTTTTTTTCTGGACCTTCTTTCTCACGTTTAGCCCCATTTGTTATGTATATTTGATGGCGTTTTCCCCATTAGTTTGGCGATGTTAAGACCTTTCTCACCATATCTTTGTCAATATTCAGACCTTTCGTGACATTTATGTGTCGATTTTTTCCTGGCAATCGATGGCTCGTGTCGGTGTAGCCAGGATAATTGTAGAACCACAGGAACGATCAGATCACTTAAAAAAAACTGACGTGGGCTCGAGTGTGCTATCGTCTAAAAATATCAAAACTAACGGGGCTAAACATGAGGGAGGAGGGGGTCCAGAGAAACCGCTCCTCTAAGTATGAATATTCCCATATTCAAAATATGCTATAAAATATGCTATAGGGGTGCAATGCCTGGTGAGTTATCTGCTCAACAGGTGGCGTTGTGTGTGTGTAAGTGTGAGAGTCAGAGTGTAGGGGATGAGACAGTGAAGCACGGGAACGAGGTGGCTTCAGAGATGGGGTAGTTTCGGGCCATGAGTGAGCACCGTGCCTCATGTGAAGGCAAGATGGCAGGTGCTCGTTGTACTCTACGTGCTTCACATGTCTCACTCCCTAGACTGGAACAAGACCTCACGGGCTTCACTGTTCATTGTAAAGCGGTGAATGTTAAGGCTCTCAGCCTATGCCCGAGAGGAAGTAAGTTGGAATATAGAAAAAAAAAAAAAAAAAAAAAAGTGAACTTATACCCTAATTATAATTGGGAGATTGTTAAGCACCAATCGAGCAGGGCAATACCCATGGGAGGCCTCGTAGGCATGTGATAAGGAGTTGCCGGAACTCCTGTTTCATTTGTCTAGCTTCCCTCACTGTATCTATTTGTCTCACCTACACAGAGAGTAATCCAGGTAGCTCTCACAAACACTTCCTCCTCCTATTCATTTCACTACACTAAAGCACACCACACGTTTTTCCAATAGACAAATTTTTTTGAAATATTGACTATCACTTTTTCAACTTTGTGGAAGGGACTTGTTACAGGCAGCTTTGCCTTTTGTGTCATTCATACACATAGAAAAAATAATACACATTCTTGTTCCCTTTGATCACCTGGGTTCCTATCACGGAACATACTCCATAATTATTATAATATCATCATGGTTTCTCACCTGACCATTTCTTGCAACGCTACCGCACTTTTCTCGTTACTATTTATGTTCGATTAAATTTAGACCACTGTTGTGGCCTGCCAATTGTTGCAGCTTACCAACTGCACGCATTCATTCACTAACTTTGGCAGCAGCACTCTCTCATGTATGTACAGTAAACAACTATGTTTCCTATGCACTTCTTTGTACTATGCTTATTATGATGACAACATAATATTAATAACGCTAATCACTTATTTATTTAACTGATTTATGTATAAGAGTGAATATTTGTATTTCTTATAACGATTTTTTTTTCCAGTGTCAATATGAGACACTTATAAGGATCTTAAACGAATAACCCAACACAAGTAAATCTTCAATTACCGGTTCCACAGATCCAAATTTCCCTGATTCTGTCTATTCTAGTATATTTTCCTACATCTAGATATTCAACAGCTGCATAGTTTAGTGTTCTTGCATATTTTGTTTTCATCCTCACGATTATGAAGGCATCTTAGGTTTACATTCTTAATTTTGATTATATAATTATTTATACTTCTATATTCCAACTGCTCTTATTGCAGTTTGTCTGTCGGTTTATGTGAGTCTACTCCCCCTCCCCCCCCCCCACTCTCTCTCCCTTTTTCCCCGCCCTCCCCAAGATAAACCTACCAAAATAAAGTGCGGGCCACTCTAGCGGGCCGCGCCTTGTACGGGGCCCATGTGTTGACTTTGGGGCCCGGGTCACAGGTCGGGCCCCCCCCCCCCCCCCCCTAGCCCACCCGACCCTCCTTCCGCCCACTCCCCAACGCCCGCCGCCCCCTCTCTCTTTGCTGCGCCCCCTACTATGTTTTACTATTTACGTTCCACAGTCTGATTTAAAGAGTAAGCATAATGTTGGTTGATGCAAAATATACTCAGATAAGTTGACAGAATGAATATATATACAATATGAGGAGGGGCACTTTAATGACAACGTTTCGCATACAGCTTCATCAGGCCAAGTGTTCCCATATACCATCGGAACCCGCTCTACGCTTTAGTCGTGATGTTCACCACACACACTTACACACACACACACATGCTACTTGTCACTGACATACACACGCACAGACACATACTCTGTACAACTCTCCAACCCAAGAGTGAAACTATATTCCCAATCTTTCTTTTATTCAACAACTGAGCTCTGGAACTCTCTCTCTGAATCCATCTTTCCCTCATCCTATAACTTAAATTGCTTCAATCTCTGTGTCCGGGCATTTTGGCTCGATCATTCCTTGATTTTGGCCTTGTCACTCTTTCAACTCTGGGGGAGTCACTCGTCACAGACAGTTTTGCCTTTTGTCTCCCTCAGACTAATTTTACCCTTATAATTCCCATAGATTCTTCCTAAGCTGTATACAATCGTCTAATGATAGCCAGAATAAACTGTCAAAATGCGTCATAATCTTCAAAGGGTTAACTGCATAATATATCGTCAAGGTTACATCGTCACATTATAATCAACCCCTTCGGTACCGGCAACGTCTTTTTAATTATATTCTGGCTACTATTAGACGATTTTATTCAGTTTAAAAATTACCTCCATCAATAAACAGGCTTTGAACTATCTCACTTAACCCCTTTTAATACCACAGATCCTTCTGAAACGGCACATCATCTAAATAGAGCTAGAATAAAATTGAAAAGACGTTGCCGGTAAAGAAAGGGTTAAATTGCATCGTAAGCGGAAGGGGTTAATAGAGAGATAGATGTATATTACGTATAGGGAACACAACTTTCGAGCGTGACTGTACATTTGCTTACACTGGAATCCGTACCGTACTCGTTTTTGCTGAAGAGATAAAATGAAGGTTACGTGATTTAGCGGTCGGTGTGGAATATTATATTGTCGTGCCACAGAGCCTGCTTCAGTGTTTTGGTATTCAGTGCTCTCGATCTTATTTGTATAGCATAGTAGCCATTCTCTCTCTTTCTCTCTCTCTTTCTTTTTTCTCTTTTTTTTCTCTCTCTCTCTATATATACCGGTATATATATATATACCCGGTATATATATATATATATACATATTATTTATTATTTATTATTTATTATGTTCTATCCAACAACCAACTCTACTCCTAAAATCTTAGAGATGGAACGAATATCAATTTTCACTATTTACGAATACGAATAGGGAATATTTCAATCTTTATTTCATCCTTCAAGAACTGGTAATTATTTGTATGTCTCCAACAAACGTTAATTAAATTACTATGAAATTAATTACCAGAAGTTAATGACGATGTGAATGTGTAATTGCTTAAATATCATAAATGAACTGTATGAATTAATGTTTTAATATATTGTAAGAGTTCAGCCATAGAACATTGAATAATTATAATTAAACCCATTGAATGTTCTATGTTTCCAGTACTCAGTCCCAATGTTGCCGCTTTGTTGGTACTAAAGTACCAGATTTGGTACATTTGACTCTCAAGTACATTTTATACATTTTCCAATAAAATAGTCCATATCTGGTACTAAATGCGAAATCAGTGAGGAAATTTGATAGAATATATTTTAGTGACATGCTATTACATTGGATATGTCTGAAATGGCAATATTGCGACGGTTCAAATGTCCAGGTCCAGCACACGTTCGTTTACCGGGCAGTGATTCCACTTTAAAATAATTTGGTACTTTTCACTAGTTTGATCTGGTACTATTAAATACAGTTAAGTAGCAACACTGCTCATTCCTCCTTTATTCCACTTTAGCGGCCCCAACGCACATCTACACTGTTATGTATTCGTTTGTGTTAACTTTAAAATTTAATATTTAAAAAAATTGTATATTATATTATATTGGTTTCGTGAACATATTCGCATATTTGCAAATAGCTATGAATGGAAATGCGAATACGAATACGAATACGAATATTGAAAAACTTAGCGAATATTCGGACATATGAATACGAAACGAATATTCGGTCCATCTCTAACATATAGTATACAGTATATATAATGCATAAACAAATACCAAGACCCCCTTCGAGATATATATTATATAAGTGAAGACAATCTTTGGGAGAGATTCCAGTGATAACCTTTGCTGTTTTACCACACTATGAACAAGTGATGTGGCACTGTAAAATACTTATTAGCTACCGTTTTCTGACATTATAGGTAGAGGGGGAGCGATTCTAAGACATAACATTTCTAACATTATATTTTGAGAACATTGCATTGAAAAGTCTTCATCATAATATTGTCAACTCATAAAATATATATTCGGTATATCATGAAAGATGAAACAGGAGGCTAGAAATCGAAATTATAATTAATATATATATATACCGGTATATATATATATACTGTGAATATATATATATATATATATATATATATATATATATATATATATATATATATATATATATATATATATATTTATATATATACTGTATATATTTATAAATATATATATTTATATATATATATATACCGGTATATATTTATATATATACTGTATATATTTATAAATATATATATTTATATATATATATACCGGTATATATTTATATATTATATATATTTATATATATATTTATATTTATATATATTATGTTAGTTTCCATAGTATTATCACTATAGTCCATTCATTATACGTAGGCCAAAAATCGACACCTTTAATATCTGTAACTCAAAAAGGGCTAGAACAATTGGGCTGTATATTTCAGGATCCTACTAAATGACAGGCTCGCTATCGCTTGCCAGGAAACCATCGGCACCTAAACGGCATTAAAAGTCTTAAAGGTGGGGGCTCATGGGTTGAGATAAACATGGAATGATAATCGCCAAGCTGTACATAATTATCTTGCAAAATGCAATGGCACTGAAATAATGATTAACAATGGTATAAAGGATTTTGTGGATCGTCTATACCGGGCCTGTGACGTCACAAGAGTAAGTCCACCATCCAGTCTAGGCTAAGGATACTGGTGTGACGTCACTATGACGTCACAGGCCCGGTATAGACGATCCGCAAAATCCTTTATACCATTGTTAATAATTATTTCAGTGACATTGCATTTTACAAGATAATTATATGCAGGTTGGCGATTATTTTTCCATGTTTACCTCAACCCATGAGCCCCCACCTTTAACATCGCGAAACTAATGGGGCGAATGTCTTAAAATCTCAAAAACTAATGAGGCTAAACATATGCCTCTATGACATATGAATATAGAAAAAAAAAAAAAAAAAAAAAAAATGCGGGAGTCCAGGGGGAGTATGCAGTAATTTTTTTTTCTAGCAAATTGTTAAGGTGAATATTAAAGTGACAATTAGTTAGTTAGTTAAAATAGGACTTCAGAGGCTATCAATCCTTCTGGATCATTAAGCCAGTACACTGTAAGTCAAGATTAACGTCAGGACTGGAACCCCTTTTCGAGGACTCCAATGCCTTGCAGTGACAAGAATAGCTTACAGGATAGTCATATTCAACAGACGCACAATGTATTGTAGAAAACTGTATACCCAGTGTTTCAATCATTAATTAGTTTATAGTGTCGTCTTTAAATGTTTTTTTTTTTTTTTTTTTTTTTCCCCCCAATTTACTTCCTCTCGGGCATAGGCTGAGAGCCTTAACATTCACCGCTTTACAATGAACAGTGAAGCCCTTGAGGTCTTGTTCCAGTCTAGGGAGTGAGACATGTGAAGCACGTAGAGTACAACGAGCACCTGCCATCTTGCCTTCACATGAGGCACGGTGCTCACTCATGGCCCGAAACGACCCCATCTCTGAAGCCACCTCGTTCCCGTGCTTCACTGTCTCAACCCCTACACTCGGACTCTCACACTTACACACACACAACGCCACCTGTTGAGCAGATAACTCACCAGGTATTGCACCTCTATAGCATATTTTGAATATGGGAATATTCATACAGTGCTATTTAATCAGGGAACAATGAGGGTATTTTATTGACGTTTCGGTGAGCTTGTGGTAATGCACTGATACTAGGTACAGCACAAATTCCATCCCAATAATATCTTCCCATTGATACATCGGGATTTGAACCCGGGACCTTTGGATTACCAGGCCAGTGGCAAGACCACTCCACCACACCTTGCAAGTGAGAAATATATGAGATATCATAATATTTGCGAGATCTGAGGCTACTAAATCTAAAAAAAATAATTGCCACCAATAATGCCATAAATAATAATGTTCTTATCCACAGCCAGCTGTGAGTTTTACAGTTTTTATTCTCAACTGACGCTGTACACTTAAATGCCATAGTCCCACTCATAGATATTCGCTGACCCCCTATTTTATATGTATGCCCTTATCACAATCTTTCATTGATTTTTGATAGATGCTTTTCAAAACATAGTATAGGTATACAATTTTGTAGTTGATGTTTAGAAAATAATATTCATATATATATTTCAGAGATATACTAACATAATATTAGAAATAGGTCAAGTCCATTTCTGCATGCCATATTTTTGGCCCTGTCCCTTGATTTTGACCCTGTCACTCTTTCAACTCTGGGGGAGGCACTTGCCACAGGCAGTTCTGCCTTTTGTCTCCCTCACTCGCATAGACAAAAAATGCAGATAATTATCTTAACTATACGTCATCAAATGAAATTAGAACCTCTGATAGAACCCAGAACTATAACTCGGCAACATCAAAATTACTTTGATCATTTATAAGCCTCCGTTTTTGCCGCAGTATAAAAACAGCAGGAGAAATTCAGAGGCGTGAGCAGGGGCCGAAATGAGCAGCAGACAATACCAATGTGTGGGCGCAACGGGAGCAGGTAGCTAGACACGTAGGGAGGATTCGCTTCTCTGCACATTCGACTTTTTTTAGCTGACTTTCGATCGGCATTTGTAAATCTGGCACCATTTGGGGGTTCTTTTGATACGAAATTAATATCTAGATTGAAGACAGATTGCCACAAGTAGCTGAATAATGAGAGCAGATTTATTAAGACCCTTGCAGATCACAGTTGCCGAGAATTTCTGCCGGCAAGATCTCCCGTGTGATTGGCCTTTCCCCCAGCATTCGCCCTGGCCGTGTTTTGTTTGAGTTTTCTTCCAGTCGCCACGGTCGGCTCTACTATCAGCTCATTTCACGGGGTTCACAGGGGTTCGGATCCGGTTGGCTTTCTTATGGGGCTACCTAATGTATGTGACGTCATAGTTAAGACTGGATTATCTTCTGGCTTGCTTTTCATATGAGCTGGACTGTACCATTATTCTCTCTGAGGCTGAGTTTTATGCATGACTAAATTTGAGAAGGATATAGAAGTCTAGATATTTCTGTTCGCACCTAATTGATTCATCTACACAATAATTGCTTGATCTCTCTCTCTCTCTCTCTCTCTCTCTCTCTCTCTCTCTCTCTCTCTCTCTCTCTCTCTCTCTCGATGTATAAAATATTATGCTATTTCTGCTAGCATGAATACCTATCCACTAGTGTAACTATGTCATTTTCTATTCCTCTCGTGTGTGTGTGTGTGTGTGTGTGTGTGTGTTCTAACAAAATAATATAATCGTCCTACATTTGAAACCAATTTATCTTCCTCTCCCCCCCGCTTCAAGTGTAATCGTCTCGGGGTGTATTTTCCCTCCTTCTCTCCCTCGTTTTACGCCGAAAGCAAGCAAGATTTTCACCTCCCTAATTTGTGCTTCCAAACACGTGTGTGTAGCAAACAGTGACGGTGCTTGTCTGTGCTTGCGGCCGACCACACGGGGGCAGTTTCTACCTCACTGATTCCTTCCACGGATTTAACACACTTTACCTCATTTAATCCTTTCAGTACCCGTGCCGCCCTTTTAACTTTATGTTGGCTACTACTAGACGATTGTATTCAGTTTAAATAGAGCTCCAGCAAATAAAAGGGTTCTACCACATATCCTTCCTAAATTGCACAAAATCGTCATATACTGTATATATATATATATATATATATATATATATATATATATATATGTGTGTGTGTGTGTGTGTTGAACGTTAACATCGATTGTTTTATTGTTCAGCATCGCAGTCGAAATCTGAATATCACCGTAAATTATATTGTGTTTTATGAAAGAGTATTTTCAGTTAATCTCATTTATGTACCGGTATATCAGTGTTTTTAATAATTTCCTATTTATTTAGATGTTTTATATTTTACAGCTATTTTGCTGCCAATTTTCAATTGGTTTTGCATTAGGATTAGTTCATAATATTCACATCGTATGTAATGTATATCTTAAATGGAATATAAACCAAATATTTTAAATTTGACATTCATATAATTATGGTCGGGCACAAGTTGGACTAGATAATAGTCCATCAGACGCCTGGCCCGGGGAGACGATTAATATGAAGGGTGCGCCTGGAAGTGTGGAGGGAGGGCTTGTGGCTTTGGCTCTGCTGCATGTCTGCCTGCCGAGATCGGAACCTCTCCGGGTGGTCGGGGGCCGGGGGAGTGCTGGAGCGACCTTGGTGACCCTGGTCTCTGGGTCTTCTGGGTGACCTGGATGTGTGTGAGTTTGTGCTTTTTATCTGTGTTTATTTGTTGCTTTATGTTGTTTTTGTGTTTTCCCTGTTCTTGCTCTGTCTTGAGTCGGCTACCCCCAAAATGGGGATTGGGCCTGAACATATAGATAGATAGATAGATAGATAGATAATTATTTCCTAGAATTTTAATTTTTGAACCGTCAGAATGCCCCATTGTTGTATGTATGGCTGTAAGATATGTGTTGAACCGTCAGAATGCCCCATTGTTGTATGTATGGCTGTAAGATATGTTTGAACCATGAGAATGCCCCATTGTTGTATGTATGGCTGTAAGATATGTTTTGAACCGTCAGAATGCCCCATTGTTGTATGTATGGCTGTAAGATATGTTTGAACCGTCAGAATGCCCCATTGTTGTATGTATGGCTGTAAGATATGTTTTGAACCGTCAGAATGCCCCATTGTTGTATGTATGGCTGTAAGATATGTGTTGAACCGTCAGAATGCCCCATTGTTGTATGTATGGCTGTAAGATATGTTTTGAACCGTCAGAATGCCCCATTGTTGTATGTATGGCTGTAAGATATGTTTTGAACCGTCAGAATGCCCCATTGTTGTATGTATGGCTGTAAGATATGTTTGAACCGTCAGAATGCCCCATTGTTGTATGTATGGCTGTAAGATATGTTTGAACCGTCAGAATGCCCCATTGTTGTATGTATGGCTGTAAGATATGTTTTGAACCGTCAGAATGCCCCATTGTTGTATGTATGGCTGTAAGATATGTTTGAACCGTCAGAATGCCCCATTGTTGTATGTATGGCTGTAAGATATGTTTTGAACCGTCAGAATGCCCCATTGTTGTATGTATGGCTGTAAGATATGTTTGAACCGTCAGAATGCCCCATTGTTGTATGTATGGCTGTAAGATATGTTTTGAACCGTCAGAATGCCCCATTGTTGTATGTATGGCTGTAAGATATGTTTTGAACCGTCAGAATGCCCCATTGTTGTATGTATGGCTGTAAGATATGTTTTGAACCGTCAGAATGCCCCATTGTTGTATGTATGGCTGTAAGATATGTTTTGAACCGTCAGAATGCCCCATTGTTGTATGTATGGCTGTAAGATATGTTTGAACCGTCAGAATGCCCCATTGTTGTATGTATGGCTGTAAGATATGTTTTGAACCGTCAGAATGCCCCATTGTTGTATGTATGGCTGTAAGATATGTTTGAACCGTCAGAATGCCCCATTGTTGTATGTATGGCTGTAAGATATGTTTTGAACCGTCAGAATGCCCCATTGTTGTATGTATGGCTGTAAGATATGTTTTGAACCGTCAGAATGCCCCATTGTTGTATGTATGGCTGTAAGATATGTTTTGAACCGTCAGAATGCCCCATTGTTGTATGTATGGCTGTAAGATATGTTTTGAACCGTCAGAATGCCCCATTGTTGTATGTATGGCTGTAAGATATGTTTTGAACCGTCAGAATGCCCCATTGTTGTATGTATGGCTGTAAGATATGTTTTGAACCGTCAGAATGCCCCATTGTTGTATGTATGGCTGTAAGATATGTTTTGAACCGTCAGAATGCCCCAGTGTTGTATGTATGGCTGTAAGATATGTTTGAACCGTCAGAATGCCCCATTGTTGTATGTATGGCTGTAAGATATTTGTTTAAATAATTAAGTTGAGAAAGTAAGGCATGGGTTTTTTAATACGAAATGTTATACACATATTCTCTCTAACCGTGCCAAGGTGACATCCTAATCTGTATGTTACTACCCGGTATAAGTTAATTCAGTGACCTAAACAAACATCGGAAGTTGACTAGACTTTGAACACACACACACACACACACACACACACACACACACACTTTCTAAGAGTACAGGCATGCGAAGGTCCTAATTTGTCAATGCCACTGAAATTAACTTTCTTAAATGTAGTACCTTCAGTACGTTTTCAACACAAGCATATGTTTTAGTGCTATACATTTGTTATGACCGAAAATTATGATAGTAATTGAGTCATAAACTTAAAATTCAGTAGTAAAAACATAATTAAAAGCAAGACATAAAATAGTGATACATTAATTATATATATTTATAAGTTGTTCATAATAATATAGCAATAAACTAAATATGAAGATTAGATAACACCAACATGTAATAATATGAACAATTATAGACTACACAAATTAATCGTATTTATTTAATGTCCAATGTGCTATAGATAATTATGCATCTAGTGACAGTTATTAATGGGTAATGGATTTTCTATTGGGAGTTTTTTCTTCAAATGTAAATGAAAGCATGTTTGGGGTATTAGCCGTAGTCATGTCATTAAGGGGTAGTGGTTATTCTTTGTTCTATTTATTATTTTATGTATTTATTTTATAGACTTCCATAAAGCTTAAAAGTACCCCTTAGACCCCCCCTTCAAGATCATTTTTAAATTGTTTGTAAAAAAAATGTCCCGGCGCAGCAGGCCGGTTCCTCTTAGAATTACAGCCTCGCTATCGCTCGCCAGGAATAAATTGACACCTAAATGACACGAAAGGTCTTTATATTGACAACAAAATGGGGCGAAGTCTTAAAATCGCCAAAAATTGGAACGAACGTCTTAAAATCTCAAAGCTAATGGGACTAAACATGAGGGAGAACAAGCAATTACCTCCCCCTTAAAATAAACGGGTGTAATGTGGCGCATTGGTTAGTACGCCGATGAGACTCAAATTCAATTCCCCGGCAGAAGTAAATGGATTGGCAGTTTCTTTATCTATCTATTGCCTGACGCCGTGATCCCCGAAGGGGTGGCCACGAACGAACAACCCCCATGCACCTCTGTCCCCAGTCAGTCGACGCCCCTCCCCCCAACCAGCACCGCCTTCATTCATGTAGTTCCTCACTCCATCCTTCCACCTCATATTCGGTCTACCTCTCCCCCTCTGTCCCTCCACCTCGCTCTCGTACACCCTCTTAGTCATTCTCTCGCTTTCCATACGTTCCATATGGCCGAACCATCTCAAGTTGTTCCTTTTCACACTTTCCAGCACATCTACCTCCACACCACACCTCCTTCTTACTTCCTCATTAGTCTGTCTATCCCTCCATGTAATTCCGCACGCACTCCTTAAGTAATTCATTTCCACTGCTCTCACTCTTGGTCTGAGTCTCTCAACCAACGTCCATGCTTCGCTTCCGTAAGTCAGTGTCGGGATTACCACACTGTCATGCAAGGACTTCTTCACTTCCATACTGACCACCCTATTTCTTGTTACTGCTTTTAGCATTCCTACAACCCTCTTCCCCTGTTGTACCCTCTCCCGCACCTCTTCATCCATAGTCCCATCTTTACTCAACACACTGCCCAGATACTTAAAAGAGTTGACGATCTCCATAGCCTGACCGTTCAGCTTCACCTCACACTCTGTGACTTCACCCTTTTCGAAGACCATAACCTTGCTCTTCCCCGTATTTACCTTCAACTTCCGTTTTTCGCACACTGTTCCAAACTCATTTACCAGACCCTGCAACTCCCATTCATTATCACTCATCAGAACTGTATCATCCGCAAACAGCAGTATAGGTAGCTTCCACTCAATTCCCTCCCTTTTCAGCGATACACCAACATCCACTGCTCTTGATAGTATTTCTTTCATAACTCCATCCATATATACAGTAAACAACCACGGGGACATCACACACCCCTGTTTCAAACCAACATTCAGGTCAAAGAACTCGCTCTGCTCACTCTCCACACGTACTGCCGCCTTTGCACCCTCATACATGCTCTTCACTGCTTTCAGCAACTTGCCCTCTACTCCGTATATTCTAAGTACTTTCCACAAACCTTCTCTATCCACTCTGTCATAGGCCTTCTCCAAGTCCATAAAGGCAACATACACCTTTTGTTTCTTCTCCAGATACTTCTCCACAACACAATTCAGGGTAAAAATCTGATCTACACATCCTCTTCCCTTCCTAAAGCCTCCCTGCTCGTCGCCTATCCATTTCTCCGTTCTCACTCTCACTCTCTCAATCACTACCCTACTGTATACCTTCCCTACTACGCTTAGAAGACATATTCCTCGGTGGTTACCACACACTCCTCTTTCCCCTTTGCCCTTATATAGGGGGACTATTATGCCAGTCTTCCAGTCATCGGGTGCACTCCCCTTCTCCCATGCTAGTTTGCACATTTTCCATACCCATTCTATCACTATCTCACCACCATACCTCAACATTTCCCCACACACTCCATCTGTTCCTGGTGCTTTCCCCAACTTCACTCTTTTCATGGCTTCCCACACTTCTGACCTCCTGATCCCCACCTCCTCCTCCACTACTTCTCTTCTTCTCCCTCCCATACCATATCCAGCTATGTTTGCTGGCTCTTCATTCCTTTCATTTAGTAACTCACTGAAGTACTCCCTCCATCTTTCGACTCTCTCTTGCTTCTCGGCTAGCATTCTCCCATTCTTATCTTTCACACCCTTACTGTTTCCCTTGCTACCTTCCCTAACTTTCTTGACTTCTTTCCAGAACAGTTTCTTACTCTCCCTCCATTTTACACTCAGATTCCTTCCAAATTCCTCATCTACTCTTCTCTTACTTTCCTTCACTACTCTCTTCACCACCCTCTTACTCTCCACGTACCTCGCTCGTTTCTGTCTCTCGGAATCTTCATTCCCTCTACTACCCAACCACTCTCTATATGCTTTCTTCTTTTCTTCCACAGCTATTCTTACCTCTTCTGTCCACCATGCTGTACCTTTCACTCCCCTCCCTCTTCTCCTCACTCCACACACCTCCTCACATGCTGCACAGATCTCATCCTTAAACACCTTGCTCATCTCCTCCACTTCCTCCATAACTTCCAGGTCGAACCCACCTAGTCGTCTTTCCACTGCTCTCCTGTACTCCTCCCTGACTTCCTCCTCCTGCAACCTCTCCACCCTCCTCACCATTCCACCCTCCTCTCGCCTCCCTCCCGCTCTCCTCACCCACTTCTTTTGTATCCTAACCTTAGCTACCACTACATAATGATCAGACAGACCCCCTCCAATACCCCTATACACCCTAGCATCCATCACAGATTTCTTCATTCGTTCATCCACACATACATAATCAATCAATGACTTTCGTTCCACCACTGTCTTATCCTTCATTGTCAACATCCGTTTCCACGTGTACCTGTGGATCATTCTGTGTCGGAAGAAGGTGTTGGCTATCCACAGCCTCTGTTCATCTATAAGTAAACTGAAAACTGGAGTAAAAGTTTTTTTTTTATATAATTATTTGTATTATTTAATGTCCAGTTTCTTTATACCTCTGTTCATCTTTATACCTCTGAACATTAGTCTCTGTTCATCTTTATACCTCTGAACATCTGTCTCTGTTCATCTTTATATATCTGTTCATCTTTATACCTCTGAACATTTGTCTCGGTTCATATTTATACATCTGTTCATCTTTATATCTCTGAACATACATTATGTCTCTGTTCATCTCTATACCGGTACCTCTGAACAAATGCCTCTGTTCATCTATAAGTAAACTGAAAACTGGAGTAAAAGTTTTTTTTTTATATAATTATTTGTATTATTTAATGTCCAGTTGCCCACATAAGTTCTGTTCCTCTCCGTGATCATATTCATGGAAATATGCGCCTAATTGAATTACCTGTGCAGTTTCTTATACAGTGGTTAACTCATCTGATTTGTCAACTGGTAATTAAAAGAAACCACACTCGCATTTCATTCATACAATTGTACTTTGATACATAAGATCACAACAAAGAAACATAATGTATGTGGGCAACTGTACCTACAGTATATGTTTCTATTGATGGTGTCTATAACGCAGTGTATGCCATAATTGAAAAAAAAAAAAAAAATAAAAAATAAAGTAAAAAGTTAAGTTGGTGGGGGTACCGCTTGCTACTGTGTCTTTGTGGTTTAAAGTCTTTTCGCCCCCTGGTTCTTTCATGCCCACCCACTTCACCCACAGTCCTATCAACTCAACCAACCCTGTGCCTAACTTCAGCTAATATAACCTACACAAACTTGACTTTCTGTCCTCACCATGCTCAACCCTTAGACGATCCGATGACGAATTTCTTCTCGGTTTTCCAGTTGCCAAGTTTCGTAATCTACTATATAAAGTGCAAGTATATGCCAAGTATGGGCTCTCCATCTTGAAAACTAAGGGAGTAGTTCGTGAACAAACAGACAGACAGAGAAAGTGCCCTTGATACAGTAGATAACCAAACCCACGTCAAAGTAAGGGCAAATAACAGGTGAAAATGCCTGTGAGCGAGTGGACCTGTGTGTATGTGTGGTGGTCGGGGGATCAAGGTGTGCAGTCCAGGTAAACACACAGGTAGGGAGGAGACCCGCTCACTCAATATATTCAGTACACCAGCATTGTGGAGGGAGAGAGAGTGAGTGAGTGAGTAGTCTAACAATTATGATACAGATTGTGTTGGTTGCACCACTGTGAAATTACCTTTTCTTAAACACACATATCGGCATCGCACTGTTGTTTGATTATGTCTCCACTCTAAAAAAACAAATCATGATCTGGGTTAGTAAGGTCATTCTTAGGAATTGAAAAAAAGTAATTCAAAGATAGGTAAAATTACTCTGAGTAAAGCGTTATAAGAAATATACCATAACCTTGTTGTTCAATATTGATTCTTATTAACTTTCCATACTTAAACATTTTACTTTCAATAGTTAATTCTCAGCGATTATCAAAAGAATGTACAATGCTTCGACGGCAAAGTTTTGATCTGGTGAGACCTGATTGCTTCCCCATGCACTAGGGAGTTAAGGGGAGATGTGCATGTATTTAATCATTCATTTATTTAAATATTGATTGTATTAGTTTCCTCCCAAGACTCCATCAAGCTTTTAAAAAATACTCCCCAAGACACCTTTCTAGATATATTTGTACATTTTTCTGTAGAAAAAAAATTCGGCCTTCGGCCGGATCCTACAGTAAATCAGGCTCGCTTTCGCTCGCCAGAAAAAATATCAACACCTAAATGGCACAAAAGATCTTATAATCCCCAAACTAATGGGGTTAAACAGGAGGGAGAAGGGTGCCCAGAATAACCATACCTTCCCTTAACCTCCACTGCCGGGAAAGATAATATGTTAGAATCTGGTCTGTCAGCAAGGCTTTGGTGGGAGCTTATAATACTTCCATCGGCTGTCTTTAGTTTCTTGATATTGAGCCTTATCTTCGAATTAAGACCTAAATCCTGTAAACAAAATCTCGTCCAAAAAGCCTTCATTTAATCTTCTGACAAAGTAAATGGATTTAAATAAGGAGTCATGGTATATGGCAACGAGACGGGGTCTGAACTAAGCAAATATTAGATATAATGTATATTATTATATGTATACAGTATGTTATCTATTTAAAAGGCCACGGAACTCTTAGGTCCATAGGTAATAACCTTATATGGGTGCAGTGTGTCTTATATAACTGGAGGACGAAAGCTAGGATAGAGTACACGATCACAGGGTATAAGGTTATATTTATAAATTAAATAGGTGTGCAAACATGTTTGTTGAAGGTGACATATCTAAATCTTGCCATTAATAGGAATTAAATGGATACATTGATATACAATTCGGTAATAAGGTAGAACCTGAAAAATGCAGGACATAGATATGGAACGGAGAGTGGGAAGCTTGGGAGGGCAACTAATATGTATTCTAGTGTTTTGGTAAATAAGATCTTCCGTTAAGGTAGGAATATATATCTTTAATATTAGGGATCGAGAGAGATCTTAAATCTATAACATGTATATTTGTATCGTTATGGGCAAGGGGACAGTTGTGTGTATTGTTGAAGTTAAATCTTTAGTAGGGATCTCAAAGGTAGATAAATGCAATACTAGTTGAAGGTACAATTCTCCGCTTTCTCAGAAGGATAGTCTTTCCAGGTGTTTCAGGTCCTTTCACCTCATTCCTTTTCGCTGCTTCTCGGGTGTCACCAGGGTCGGTAGTCATGGTGCCTGGTTCTTGCATTCTTTCTGCTGGGCTGGTGAAGGTATTGTGTGTCGCAGTACCCTGGGTAAGCGACACTGGTTGTTCCACCTGGATAAGCGAAGAACAGTGGAGAACCTGGGTAAGCGTTCTTCCAGCCTGGATAAGCGCTGGAGGTGCTGCCAAACAACTTCTGCATCATGGCCTCTATCCTTTTACGGTGTTGGTCAGTAGGGGAAGAAGAGAAGGGGTGGTAGGCATGATAGGGCCAAAGGTGAACCCTTCTATCATGGTGGTGTTAAGGCCGCGTCATACAGAACTCGAACGTCGCGCGACCTACCCCCAACAGGATGATTTGCAAAAAAAATTCAAATTTTCAAATGTTCGGGTAAATTCGGGTCAATTCGGCCAATGTTCTCGTTGATTCGGGGGAAGCTCCGGGGATGTTCAGGGGTGCAGCCGAACATCCTGAGGTTCGGCCAGAAGTTAGTGCATGCGTTAACTTCTAGCCGATATTCGTGTGTAAAAACCGTTAAAAATGTGTCGGTTCTCATTCTGGTTATGTTCGGCTTTCATTCGGGTCACGTTATTTCGTTTCGGCCGTTGTTCGTCTGTTATTTTCATTGACAAAGTTAACTCGATCTAGCCGAACATAAGCAGACATTAACCCGATTCGTATGAATATAAGGCGACATTAACCATAATAACAACCAAATGAGAGACGATATACTCTAATAAAAGACGACATTCCCCGATAAACAGAGGAATAAGGCAAGATCAAGCGAGTCTATTGAAGATTTTGGGAAGAACACAACTCATATGACAGGAATGAGAGACGATAAAGACTGGAATTTACCCCGAACATCAGCAGAAGCATCTTGTCTGTATCGGGTGGTACACCTGAAGCGGTTTGCCAGTATACCGAAGGCATTCTCCACCTGCCTCCTGGCCCGGGAGAGTCTGTAGTTGTAGTTTCTCTTGGTTTCATCCAGTCCTCTGTGAGGGTAGGGTTTCTGTAACCATTCCCTCATGGGGAATGCGTCATCCGTAACGAGGAAGTAGGGCACTGGACGGTCCTCTCCGGGAAATGGCTCTGCTTCTGGCAAGCCTGCGGCACCGTCCTCCAGGGCCTGCCGGATGTCGCTCACCTGGAAGATGCCACCATCAGATGCGGAACCGTTCGCTCCCACGTCCACGTACATAAACTTGCCCAGCTGATCAACCACTGCCAGGAGAACAATGGAGTGGTAATGTTTGTAGTTGTAGTAGAGGGAGCTGCAGTTTTCTGGAGGTTGTATGGCTATGTGCTTGCCATCGATTGCCCCTATGGTGTGCCGGAAGTTCACCTCTCTTCGAAACCCTTGGCAACCTGTTTCCAACCTTCGGGTGTTGATGGGCACACAATAACCTCTTCCATATACTCCTGGATTATAGCCTCGCATGTCTCACGTACTGCCAGGGAGATTGTGTTTGCACCTACACGAAACATTAAGGACATGCTCTTGTATGCCTCCCCTGTGGCCAAAAATCGTAGTGTCATGGCCAATCTCAAACCTGATTCCAGGGGCTTCTTCCAATTAGTTGTCTCCTTCTTGATCCTGGGTGTCAGACGGCGTACAATGTCATTGAATAGGTCCTCGTCCATACGCAGATAATACTTGTAGGTGGTCCTGTCAGTGTCCACTAGCTCCTTCAGTAGTTGGTGGTAGTGTCCGTATGTGGCTCTCTGGGCGATCCAAGGTTTGACGCTGCAGCTTTGTGGTGTCCTGGGTTTTACATGGCGCTGACGCTCGTTCTTCAGGATGGTGGTGATGAGTAGCATGTGGTTTAGGTGGGCTACAACAAGCTCCTGATAAAAAAAGGCCATCTCCAACTCCTCCTCCTTGGGTGGGTAGAGCTCCGGGAGCGCCATGTTACTGTGGTGATGCATGATGTGCGACTGGCATGTGTGCGACCACACCCTGTTTATATAGGGCAGGTACAGGTGTGCGTCACACATTCTTCTTGTATCGTGTTAAGGTCTTCTGATGGTCGGGCAGATGCGGCCGGTGATCCTCTGGTGTTCCTCATAATATCTTTTGTATCGGGTCAAGGTAGGTTCGGGTGTAAACACCGTTAAATATTTGTCAGCTGATTCTTGGCACATTAGAGTTTTGATCGGGTCTTGCTCTGGCATGCATCGGATTATATTCCTCTAATGTTCGGGTCTTTAACGTAAATCGGTCGGGAGTGTCGAGTTACATTAGAGTCTTGTTTGGGGCATAGTCTGGGAATGTCGGGGCATTATCTGGGGTGTTCTTCTTTGACCAACATCGGGACAATATCGGATGCATTCGCCTCAAAAATGCAAGTCATCGTGTTCGGGGGTAGGTCGCGCGACGTTCGAGTTCTGTATGACGCGGCCTTTACTTGTAGGCCTAATGCGGTGTGGGGCAGGTAGTTGAGACTCCCGTTTTCTGTTGGTTGGCTGTGGAGGGGAGAGTGCCTACTTCCATTCTCTTTGATGACAACAGTTGTGGGAGACTGTTATATAATTTTCTGGCGTGACATAAGCCCTTCTATCTTGGTGTTTTTGGCAGGGGAGATATTAGGGGCAGGGTGTCCACCTATACCCTGTTTCATGAGAGTAAATTGAATCCCTTGGCAACTGATTTCTCGATAACTAACGGGAAAATGTGAATCTACTATGTCTCTGCTTCATTTTAGTGACCAGTTTTCAAAATTAACAACCAATTTCGCTACAAAACTTACACAATAGCGGAGTAATCAGGATCTAGAGATAGCAATTTACCGTCAGATGAAATGAAACATTAGTTATAGGGTGTGATAACTGGTAAGGGTTGCCGGCAATACTGGTATGGTGGGCCGGGTTGTTGGTGGCAATCCTGGCAATCCTGCATGCGGGCCTCATTGCAACCTGGCATTCTGGCATATCACTACTTATGTTTACGTAGTCATATATTTTAATCCTTTTTCCGTACAAATTCCGATATATTGTTTATTTGATGACAAATATAATAGCCAGGGCTAGGATCGAACCTCTACAGGCAGGAGGTAGGGTCGAATCCTAGCCCTGGCTATTATATTTGTCAGCAAATAACCAACTTGACATGCTTAGGGGAGCTGGATTTCGATTAAAAGACTGTCTATCCCCCACTCGAGTGTGGTTGGGGAAAAACACAGGTAGAAGTACCAGATTTTTTCTTTTAACCATCGCAGTGGTAAAGGTGATAGACCTCCTGCCTGTATAGGCTATTAGATACGATATTTCTACTGTCCAGAAAGAACACTCGAAAAATCCCCCACATCATAAGCATAATAAATGGGACTCGAACTTATGCCTCCCAGATCAGTTTGGCAATACATTGTGTACGTTTTGAAAATAATAGTAATAATACCTCATTTCCATGACTATTTTAGAGGCCAAATTATGATATGGAGAAAGAACGGACTGCTTAATTATTGTTCCAGCAGCGCGGTGCAATACATCTTAGGCTTCCAACCATGTTCATGCCAACGCATTTAATTATTATCCTATAGTACATATTTAGGTCTTGGCTCTTTATAGCAACGTCGGCAGGTTTATTTTGTCAGTGCATGCTTGATATATTGATAATATTTAGTGTTGCACCATATGAAACAAACAATTAATAAGCGTTATCGTTACTATATATATATAATTATATACCGGTATATATATATATATATATATATATATATTATTAATTTTTACATTTATGTTTCTTCAGAAACATGTTCTTTTCTATATAAGCTACTGCAGTCATCATTGTACAGGGTTACACAAAGTTAAAGTTAAGAGGGGATAGACAGGGTAAGGAGATGAGAAATCTCTAAAAATGTCAATGTCGTACAGTACATACATGCAATATTTAACATTGAAACATTCCAGGTCATAAATGATGCATTGCTAAGAAAATAATACAATAATGATACCGTTGGGCGACAAGTTCTGAAAATAAGTTCAACACATATCAAACCTCATTAACCCCTTCTTTACCGGCGACGTCTTTTAAATTATATTCTAGCTATATTTAGACGATTCTGTGCAGCTTAAGAAGGATCTGTGGTAGTATAAAGGGTTAAGTGAGATAGTTCGAAGCCTGTTATAATTGTTGGAGACCTTTTTAAAACTGAATATATTCGTCTCATAGTAGCCAGAATAAAGTTAAAAAAGACGTCGCCGGTACAGAATGGGTTAATATATTCTTTTGAAATATAAGGAACGGATCCCATGAATTTTTGTTTACTACTAATTCATTACCATAGCCAATCAGCCACCACCTCCCCTCATGTGTGTGATTGGATAAAGTTATAGCCTATGACTACATAATATAACCGACTAATACATTGGATAAAGTTATAGCCTATGACTACATAATATAACCGACTAATACATTGGATAAAGTTATAGCCTATGACTACATAATATAACCGACTAATACATTGGATAAAGTTATAGCCTATGACTACATAATATAACCGACTAATACATTGGATAAAGTTATAGCCTATGACTACATAATATAACCGACTAATACATTGGATAAAGTTATAGCCTATGACTACATAATATAACCGACTAATACATTGGATAAAGTTATAGCCTATGACTACATAATATAACCGACTAATACATTGGATAAAGTTATAGCCTATGACTACATAATATAACCGACTAATACATTGGATAAAGTTATAGCCTATGACTACATAATATAACCGACTAATACATTGGATAAAGTTATAGCCTATGACTACATAATATAACCGACTAATACATTGGATAAAGTTATAGCCTATGACTACATAATATAACCGACTAATACATTGGATAAAGTTATAGCCTATGACTACATAATATAACCGACTAATACATTGGATAAAGTTATAGCCTATGACTACATAATATAACCGACTAATACATTGGATAAAGTTATAGCCAATGACTACATAATATAACCGACTAATACATTGGATAAAGTTATAGCCTATGACTACATAATATAACCGACTAATACATTGGATAAAGTTATAGCCTATGACTACATAATATAACCGACTAATACATTGGATAAAGTTATAGCCTATGACTACATAATATAACCGACTAATACATTGGATAAAGTTATAGCCAATGACTACATAATATAACCGACTAATACATTGGATAAAGTTATAGCCAATGACTACATAATATAACCGACTAATACATTTTATGGCACACGCTTTTCCTCCGACTATGTGTTTAACCCTCACTGTACCGGTGACTTCTCTTCTCTTTGATTTCAGCTACATTTAGACGATTTTATGAAGCTTAGGAAAGATATATGATAGCAAAAAGGATTAAATGAAATAGTATGTGGCCTTTTAATTCGTAGATGTCTTTCCTAAGCTAAATAAAATCATATAATAGTGGACATAAAATAATGAAATAAACTTGACCGTTACAGAATATACAGTACCGTATATACTATCAGTCTATAACTCTATAGTCTATAACTCTAAAACACACATACACACAATTCATTGTCACAAATATTTATTAACGTATATTTCCATTGTGTTGCAGACGATGGTGTGCTGTCAGTGAAGGTAAGTGTTCAATGTTGGAGATGTACCTCTGTATTTGTTAATAAGTTAACGTGTGCAATCATTTTTCAAGGGATACATACTATTTGTAAAATATGTATTGTATATTAATATTATACTTTGATACGCATCATTTATCTGGAATAACTATTTGTCATTTTCTTTTTATAGTTTTTCATGTTATAGTACACTGCTTCTACCGTAGCTAGGTACAATATAGGTCAAATGGAAAAACACATAAGAGTGGCGACGAAATATGAGTTAATTATCAACATTGTAATAACTATTTGGTTGCATTCGAACGTAAGCAATATATTGCTGGTCAATACATTTTGCACTGTACTGGTGCATCTTTAAATCGGTCAGTCTAACTCCATTGTTTGTTAACGCTTCACTATATTATATAATATTATATAAAATATATATCACGAGCCGAAATATTTTGTCAACCATTTTATGAACCATAGATTGTTATTTGATAGTGCTTTCGGTATGGAATAGTTGATTCTGCGAAATTTCAAGGAGGTATTGCACCTACAAGTAATACTTTCATCGATCTCCTCTGATGCATCTAACAGAGGAGCAGGGTTAAGAATATAGTGTGACAGAAAGGCTGAACATATATGTTGTCCAGTCACTTGCATATAATTTAGTGTAAGAATAAACACATTTTGTTTTCTTCTTCCATGGCAAAACTCGGGTTTAGTTGTTACTAGCTGATAGCCTAATAAAAGTATATTCATGATAAAAAACTTTGCATAACTTTCACCTAGTTTAATATAGCTTTTGTGAATGTAGTATATGATGTGTTATAATGCCCTTGAAAAATACTTGATTATAGAATCTCAATGCAACACTGTTCAGGCAACTTTCGTAGCCTTAAAGTAACTGCTTAAACTTTGTCCTCACATTTGCTTCTGCCTTTTAGCGTTTAATAATAAACTAAGGATTAATCATACACACCAGTAGCTAGATAACTAATATTTTCATAAAGGGGGAATTGGAACTTATAGAGCCAACTGTACCTTTAAGGGACGTTAATGTTTTTCTCCTTGTACTCTTATTTTAGAGGTAGTTTGGTCATATCTAAAACATTTAAGCAGAGTATACGGAAATTTACTTTTTTCATTACATCTGCCATTTAGTTACTTAATTCTCACACACTACAATATGTTCGGTGTCTTCAATGTGGGAATGTTACCAACCAACTTCTGATTAAACATTTCGAAGGTCAAATATCACAATATAAGAATCAATGTCGATCACTGCATGTTTACTTCAATTATTCTTATGCTCTGGACTTGAGCGATTGGGCAGTGCTTTAATGGAAGAATAATAATGGTGATTCTTTGAGTAAGATAAGAATGAGAAGGGATGTTCCTGCAAAAGAGGTAATGGAAGACAAGAGTACTGTTAAAGGGTTAGTGGCTGTTTTTGGTCTATTTATTTAGTTATTCATTATTTTTTTTGTTTTAGTTTCCTCGCTAGACCTTTATCAACCTTAACAAAACAAAAAACCCTAGATCCCCGTTCAAGACAAATTTGTACCTTTTTCGGTAGAAAAATATCCCGGCCGAAGGCCGTTTCCTCATAAATTACAGGCTCGCTTTCGCTCGCCAGGAAAAAATCGACACCTAAATGCACGAAAGTTCTTAATATTGACTAAGAAATGTGGCGAAAATTCATAAAATTGCCTAACGAATGGGCCGAACACCTTAAAATCTGAAACTAAAAACATGAGGGTGAAGGGGGGCCAGAAAAATCAGCCATCTCTCCTTAAAATATGAATAATGGTGATTCTGTGAGTAAGATAGGAATGAGAAGGAATGTTGCTGGAAGAGAGAGGCAATGGAATAAAAGAGTGCGGTGAAGGGGAGGAGGGAAAGTAGGAGGGGTATCATGTTGGAGAAGGAGGAGAGAATTGTAAGAGCAGTTCAGAAGAGGTGAAAGCTTGTACAGAGAGAGCGAGGGGTGTGTGAGAGTGAATGAGTGAGAGAGATAGATTTACATTTACATAGATACACTGACCACACAGACCTTAGGGTCCCAGCGAGGTGGTCAGGACTTAATTCTAGTAGAGATAGCTAACCCGTGAGTATGGGAAAGTGGAAGGAATGGATAGCAAAGAACATGGCGGGGGCGGAGAGAGAGAGAGAGAGTTATGACCAGAAACCAATATAGATGAATGGTTGAGGAAAAACAAACTCCATAAAATCAGAAGAAAACCTGGAAACAAAAGTCGAGAAAGTACGGTAACGATAAACTGAAAATGATATATGAAACAGGTAACACGGCTCTTTTTCTGGCGTTTACTCTCTCGGGCAAAACCTGTCTGGTAGCTTCTGAATTAAGGGGACTGGTAATTTTGTTGGGGCTTTCTATAAATATATTAATTTGTTTTTTTAGTTTCCTCCCTAGACCTCCATCAAACTTTAAAACAAAAACATCCATTAGGTCCCCCCTTCGAGATCAATTACCGAAAATATCGCGGCCGAAGGCCGGTTCCTCCACAATCACAGGCTCGCTATCGCTTGCCAGGAACAAAAATGGACACCTAAAGGGCACAAAAAGTCTTAATATTGACAACGAAATTGGGTGATGTGTCTTAAAATCGACAAACTTATGGGGCAAAACGTCTTAAAATCTCAAAATTAATGGGGGATAAGCATGAGGAAGAAAGGGGACCAGACAAACGGACCATCTCCCCTTAAGCTGCGTATGTATCAAGCCACCTAAGAGGGTCTAATTTTAGTCTCAACATCTTTACAAAAGTAAAAGTACCAAAATATATGCTACTGACATAAAGTTTAAGCCACACGAGAGATTTGTTCTGTAATTATTTGTCCACAGGCATTATTTGAATTTAAGTTTTATTAGACTTTGTCCACCTTTAAAAAATAAAAAAATAGAATATATTAAAACCATAATAATAATCCTCCAATATAACTGCTAATACCAAAAGTGCCCCACAAAGTTACCATAGTATATTTACTGATACAAAAATAAATAAAATTAGATAAATAAATAAATAAATTAAACTTAAAAAATAAGTTGCCGGAAAAGCTTTCGTGTAACTTGAACTATTTTGGCTTGACCCGAAAAGAATAGTTGTCGAAAAATTCCTAGTGTGAATCCTGCTTCCGGCAATGTGTTGGGGAGTTACAGGGGGGGAGGGGGGGGGGGGGGGCAAGCCGATAGAGAATGAGGGAAGAGAAAAAAAACAGCGATGGGAGGGTCTTGCGGGAGGAGAGCAGAGAGAGAGTGATTGATGGCTGGAAAGATGAGAAGGGAGGGGGGGTCGGTGGAGGGGGGGCGGAGTGGAGTGAGAGAAGAGACCAATGCATAAGGTTAGGGCGATGTCACACGAGCGATTATTCCGTCAATTTTCGATGAGCAAGTTTCTTTTCGTACTAGTTTTTGGTATTATTACATTAGAATCGACAAGTAAACTGAATGTACAGTACATGATCTCAAGAGACTGAAATCCTATATATGTTTACGGTACCTAAAAAGATGCCAGAGCAAAATTAACCCAAAACAATTGCTGGAAAAAGCGTTCGGTGTGACACCAGGTTTAGGCTAGGAGTTACACGAGAGAATTTACCGGTGACTTTCGATCCTCAAATATTATTCTGGTCATCATTTTCAGACTATTTTGCACTGGTATCGGCAACTATACTGAAGGTAAATGATAAAAGGTGATGGAATTCTTATAAAATTCTATATTATATAATGCTGTAAATTATAAAAGTTGATGGAATTCCTATAGAAGTCTATATAAAATGCTTACCGAGGAATAATGCCGGAAAATATCGCTGGTTTGAATCCGTGTTTCTAGGGGGTGGAGAGAGCGGAAGAGGAACACTATTTGCTTGGGCGACACCGGGGCTTGGGGGGGTAAGATAAATATTGTAAACGGCCTACGTTGGCTAGATTGGAATCGGCGTAAAAGTAAAATTGGAGCCGGTATCACACGAGAACATTTTTTGTCAACGTTCAGTGGTTAATTCTTCCTGGCCACTTTTTCACTGGCGTTTGAAACTAATTTTAAGATAGATTAATTTAGGTGACATAATTATTGATTAATTTGATCTCATAAGGTAGCATAGCTGTGCTGAGGATAAATGTTGAGGGAGGGGGGGGGGGGGGAGGGGGGAATGCTCCTGAGATTCTGACTTTAGGTTTTGGCCTGGCATCCTGTTTATAATAAACATTCGGAGGACCATTCTGACCATTTTGTGTTAAAATGTATGTAGGCCCTATATAATGTGTACTTTCATAGATTACCATGGAATCGCAGCCTTCGCAGCAAGATTCTGAAATATTTTATAGATTTAATCTTTGGTTGGATTCAATACAAATTAAAATTCATACATTTTCATTATGAATCGTGAGTGTACAAAAGTCGTGTCGTTGTTTTGTCCCATCTATCTATCTATCTATTGCCTGACGCCGCGATCCCCGAAGGGGTGGCCACGAACGAACCGCCCCCATGCACCTCTGTCCCCAGTCAGTCGACGCCCCTCCCCCCAACCAGCACCGCCTTCATTCATGTAGTTCCTCACTCCATCCTTCCACCTCATATTCGGTCTACCTCTCCCCCTCTGTCCCTCCACCTCGCTCTCGTACACCCTCTTAGTCATTCTCTCGCTTTCCATACGTTCCATATGGCCGAACCATCTCAAGTTGTTCCTTTTCACACTTTCCAGCACATCTACCTCCACACCACACCTCCTTCTTACTTCCTCATTAGTCTGTCTATCCCTCCATGTAATTCCGCACGCACTCCTTAAGTAATTCATTTCCACTGCTCTCACTCTTGGTCTGAGTCTCTCAACCAACGTCCATGCTTCGCTTCCGTAAGTCAGTGTCGGGATTACCACACTGTCATGCAAGGACTTCTTCACTTCCATACTGACCACCCTATTTCTTGTTACTGCTTTTAGCGTTCCTACAACCCTCTTCCCCTGTTGTACCCTCTCCCGCACCTCTTCATCCATAGTCCCATCTTTACTCAACACACTGCCCAGATACTTAAAAGAGTTGACGATCTCCATAGCCTGACCGTTCAGCTTCACCTCACACTCTGTGACTTCACCCCTTTCGAAGACCATAACCTTGCTCTTCCCCGTATTTACCTTCAAATTCCGTTTTTCGCACACTGTTCCAAACTCATTTACCAGACCCTGCAACTCCCATTCATTATCACTCATCAGAACTGTATCATCCGCAAACAGCAGTATAGGTAGCTTCCACTCAATTCCCTCCCTTTTCAGCGATACACCAACATCCACTGCTCTTGATAGTATTTCTTTCATAACTCCATCCATATATACAGTAAACAACCACGGGGACATCACACACCCCTGTTTCAAACCAACATTCAGGTCAAAGAACTCGCTCTGCTCACTCTCCACACGTACTGCCGCCTTTGCACCCTCATACATGCTCTTCACTGCTTTCAGCAACTTGCCCTCTACTCCGTATATTCTAAGTACTTTCCACAAACCTTCTCTATCCACTCTGTCATAGGCCTTCTCCAAGTCCATAAAGGCAACATACACCTTTTGTTTCTTCTCCAGATACTTCTCCACAACACAATTCAGGGTAAAAATCTGATCTACACATCCTCTTCCCTTCCTAAAGCCTCCCTGCTCGTCGCCTATCCATTTCTCCGTTCTCACTCTCACTCTCTCAATCACTACCCTACTGTATACCTTCCCTACTACGCTTAGAAGACATATTCCTCGGTGGTTACCACACACTCCTCTTTCCCCTTTGCCCTTATATAGGGGGACTATTATGCCAGTCTTCCAGTCATCGGGTGCACTCCCCTTCTCCCATGCTAGTTTGCACATTTTCCATACCCATTCTATCACTATCTCACCACCATACCTCAACATTTCCCCACACACTCCATCTGTTCCTGGTGCTTTCCCCAACTTCACTCTTTTCATGGCTTCCCACACTTCTGACCTCCTGATCCCCACCTCCTCCTCCACTACTTCTCTTCTTCTCCCTCCCATACCATATCCAGCTATGTTTGCTGGCTCTTCATTCCTTTCATTTAGCAACTCACTGAAGTACTCCCTCCATCTTTCGACTCTCTCTTGCTTCTCGGCTAGCATTCTCCCATTCTTATCTTTCACACCCTTACTGTTTCCCTTGCTACCTTCCCTAACTTTCTTGACTTCTTTCCAGAACAGTTTCTTACTCTCCCTCCATTTTACACTCAGATTCCTTCCAAATTCCTCATCTACTCTTCTCTTACTTTCCTTCACTACTCTCTTCACCACCCTCTTACTCTCCACGTACCTCGCTCGTTTCTGTCTCTCGGAATCTTCATTCCCTCTACTACCCAACCACTCTCTATATGCTTTCTTCTTTTCTTCCACAGCTATTCTTACCTCTTCTGTCCACCATGCTGTACCTTTCACTCCCCTCCCTCTTCTCCTCACTCCACACACCTCCTCACATGCTGCACAGATCTCATCCTTAAACACCTTGCTCATCTCCTCCACTTCCTCCATAACTTCCAGGTCGAACCCACCTAGTCGTCTTTCCACTGCTCTCCTGTACTCCTCCCTGACTTCCTCCTCCTGCAACCTCTCCACCCTCCTCACCATTCCACCCTCCTCTCGCCTCCCTCCCGCTCTCCTCACCCACTTCTTTTGTATCCTAACCTTAGCTACCACTACATAATGATCAGACAGACCCCCTCCAATACCCCTATACACCCTAGCATCCATCACAGATTTCTTCATTCGTTCATCCACACATACATAATCAATCAATGACTTTCGTTCCACCACTGTCTTATCCTTCATCGTCAACATCCGTTTCCACGTGTACCTGTGGATCATTCTGTGTCGGAAGAAGGTGTTGGCTATCCACAGCCTCCTCCCCACACATACGTCCACAAGTGCACTACCATTCCCATTCACCTCTGATGGTACCCCCCACCCTCCCACCACTCCCTCAACTTTCCTATCACCCACCTTACCATTCATATCCCCAATCAGAAATATTCTTTCGTTCTTGTCAAACTTCTCCAGGCACGCCTCCACATTCATCCAGAACTCCTCTTTCTTTCTTTCAAGTATATCCTCTGTCGGGGCATACACGCATACAATCACCCACGTTTGTATTCCTACTTTCATTCTCACCCACACAATCCTTGAACCCACAGACCCATACTCTCTTACACATTCCTTCCATTTGCTACTTACAAACAAACATGCACCTTCTCTCGCTGTTCCTTCACTCACTCCAGCACACACACCCATTCCACACTCCCACTCTCTCACATCTGAACCTTTCCATTTGGTCTCTGTCATTCCACATACATCCAGCCTGGCATTCACTAACACTTCCAGAACCTCTCTCTCTTTTGTGCCATCATTCATGCCACTAACATTCCATGTAGCCATTCTAAGAATGTCCGAAGGCATGTCCTTAGTCGGTCGTGGTTCGTCAACGTTGGTTCCGTCCGCATCCGAGGCTGTTCGTTCGTTTTTTTTTGCTTAGATATTTTTTCCGGGTGGGGGTCGCAAGCCCACCGACCCAACCTCTTTAGTCGCCTCTTACGACACGCAGAAGGCACGTGGGGCATATTCTATTCCCTAACCCCCAGGGGGGCCTAACCCCCAGGGGGGGTTAATATAACTCATTAATCATTATGAGAGCCCTACCACAGTAACAGAAAGGTTAGCACTTTACCAGATATCTTCACCAAAATTCACGACATGACTTTTGTCCTTGATTGTACATTAACCCCTTGTGTACCGGCGACGTCTTTGTCATTTTATTGTAGCTATAATTACACGATTTTGTGCAGTTAATGAAGGATCTGTGGTTGTAAAAAGGGCTAAGTGAGACAGTTCGAAGCCTGTTGATTAATTGCTTGGGACCTTTTTAACTTAATAATATCGTCTAAATACAGCTAAAACATAATGAAGACATAACCGGTACAGAACGGGTTAAGCGTATAGTACTTGTGCTAGTCCTGTATCTATCTATATTTATTCTCTTATCTATCTGCGTATCTGTCTTGTATGACTTAAGTTAATCACGAGAGAGAGAGAGAGAGAGAGAGAGTATTAAAATACAAGTAGCAAGCAGTAGGCGGGTGGAGGAACGAGATGGAGGAGGGGGGAGGTCAGGAGTCAGGAAGGGAGGAGGGTCATGGAGAGAGAGAGAGAGAGAGAGAGAGAGAGAGAGAGAGAGAGAGAGAGAGAGAGAGAGAGAGAGAGAGAGAGAGAGAGAGAGAGAGAGAGAGAGGATATCGGAAAATAGAGACGGGGGGAGAAAGAAGAAAAGTAAAATAGAGAAGGGGAAGAAAAGAGAGAAGAAGGGGGAGGAGAGAGAGAGAAGACAAGGAAAAGAGGGAAGGGGGAGGAGAGAGAGAGAAGAAAAGGAAATAATAGAGAAGGGAGGAGCACAGGCAAATAAGAGATAAAGCAAAATATGAAAGATGCTATAGAAAGACGATAGAAAAAGAGACACTGCGAGATAAAAACAGTTACGTAATTAAAAATAGAGATAGGTAGGCACACCAGGATAATAAAGAGATGTAGCAAAACTCGGAACAAGAGATACTTTTTCTATAATGTTCCAACTCTACCTCTGGATATAGGCTTGCAGCTTGTAGATTCAACCGCTCAACATGGCGAAGTCAGGAGGTCTTATTCCAGATGGCGAGTGAGACATTGAGACAGTTGAGTGTTGCAACCGGCTCGTTCATGGTCTTATCTTCGTAGACCTAAGACGCCTGGTTGTCCCCTTGTGGCCGGTTGCAACTCTGCATTTTCGAAACTGCATCGCCACTCTCTCGCTGTCTTTCAGATAGATATAAATTTGGAGAGGGTCGCCTGCAATATAAGAGATGCAGCAACATAGGAAAAGTATGGACAGCGACAAAGTAAGAGAAAAACATATAAAAAGAAACAAACTTAAGATATAAAGTAAAAATAAATACACACAGATAAGGACTGAGAGGCACACAAGCAAAATAGGAGATACGGCTTAATAGAACAAAAAGAGGGACATAGGATAGACAGGATAACAGTTAAACTATAATATATAAAGGGAGCGAAGTATACGAACTAGGAGATAAAGCAATATGGAACACGGGAGGCACAGAGACAAAACAAGAGATACAGGAATAAT